>JAEIHY010009999.1:0-34880 GCA_018904565.1 Drosophila tsacasi
TTTTATGATCATAACTTGGCTTAAACTCAACCGATTTTACTCTGGTTTGTTTTTTTCTTCTTGGTTTTTATAGGTGCTTTCACACCTAGATATCTAATTTTTTTTTCCCCATTTTTAACAATTTTGACCATGTAACCCCTTAAATATTTGTGAAAAAACGGTTCCATTTTTGGCCTAAAGAATTGTGAACACCTTTAATAGTTTTATGGTCATAACTTAGCTATGTTTTAATTGTTTTTTTTTATTTCTGTATTGAGATTACATTTTTTAAGTGGAAGGACAAAAATCCACAATGGAAACAAGGGAAAGTCTTGCTTCAATTAACTGTAATATTCACATAACGCATACGCAGTGGTGTACGCAGAGGAAAGGAAAGGTGTACGCCATGCTAAGGAGTGCCAGCATTAACACGGTCACCCAAATTCTCCAACGCCGATCGAAGCCGCGTTCGCTTCGCTCGCGTGTGAATAAAGTTTGGCACACAAAAAATAGAGAGTATTAAACAAAAAAGGGAAATCAATGAACAAAAAAAAATGCACAAGCGCTTAAAGCCGGAGGAGCTTTAAAATGCCGTGCATGGCATTGACGAGCCAAGGCTGCGCGTCCTGGCGGCGCCACCAGCCAAATGTGCCGCACGACACAGTCACCTACCCTCCAGCCCCCTGGCCCCCGGCTCTGCCCTCCCCTCACAGAAAAAAAAAGAGAAAAAGAAAGGCAAATAGACAGCTCCAATAAATGCTTAAAATGAAGCAGAAAGCAATGAAATGGAATTGTCACGAAAGGAAAGGCAAGGAAAGCGGCAATTTGAAAAGAAAGCCAAAGGGAGACACAAAAAAAGGAGGAAAAACAAAACCGAAAAGATGAGAAATGGAACAAAAATTAACTTGAGCGACCAAAAATTTGTTTATGGGTCTTTTATGTGTGTGTCCGTGTGTGTTTGTGTGTGTGTGTGGGAAATAATCGTGGAAAATCCTGGCATGTGCCTCTGTGTGTGTGTGTGTGGTTGGGCGCGTCATTAGAAACGGCAAAAATAAATCAATAAAAACGCTCGACAAACAGGACTTTTCTTTCTTCTTTTTTTTTCTTTCTTTTTTTTTTGTGTTTCCCTCGCGTGTAACGTATAATTCTATAGAATTCTATGGCCATAGCTGCTGTTCATTTTTTGTTGTTATTATATTACTTTTATTTTTGTTTTCTGTGGCTGCCGTTGCCCGTTTTTATTATTTTCCAACTGGCAACTCTAATGAATGTAATTCTAGTTGCTCTTCATACCCCCAGCCCCTGTGCGCCGCTGGCCCTTGGTTAATTCTGAAACTAATATTGGCGAAATGGAATACTTTTGGCCAGCCAAGCCAGTAATTTCTAGTTTTTGCTGGTTTTCTGATTTTAATTTAAGGGAATGTTCGGGTATATGCCAGAAATAACTGACATCTAACATGGATATTGTTCTTTGTGTATTTTTTTTAAATGCAAAGAAGAAATTTGGTTTATCTTACATTTCAGTATTAAATGACAATGAAACGCTTTAATTATTACAAACAGCAAGACTTGTAGGTTAAAAGGCATTAATAAAGTCTTCATTTCCTTTACTTAGACATTGTTTACCCAATATTTCTTTTAGTATCTCCTTTCTAGCTATTGTTAATCTGTTCATTGTTTATTTTTCTAGTACTCATTAATTTAAAAGCATGACAATTATTTCGCTATTCAAATACTCAACTCATAATCACCGATTGATGGGCATTTATATTTGTAATATTTTGTCTGTGCTGTGATTTTTTTCTGACCTCATTCCATTCAATGCGCCATGCTGCTAGGACAGCCACATGTCACTTTGATTGCACTTAATTGACCAGCGGGAAAATGCAAAATACATATGTCTGCTTAACACCCGATTCCTATTTCCTTTGTTCCCTGCTCCATGGGGTCCTTTTTTGGCCCGATTGATAGACTCAACTGAATCCGGTTAATTGTGCTGCCCACACTCACACACACGCGGGCTGGCATGTCGACGATTATGTTAATGAAGTGGGTGTTCAGTGCTAGTGTGTACTCCGCATAAATTGATAATAATAATAAATATTGTATGCAAATAGCGCTAATTTGTAATCGGAAGTCAACTGACTGTAAACTGGAAACGTAAAAAATTGAATAAAACCGAAAGCGGAAAAAGCATGTTCTCGTGTGGGCGTGTTGGTGTGAAACTGCTATTCAGATTCGATTCGATTGGATTCGAGTGACTACGGCTCAATACGATGGATGATTCAGATGTGATATCGATTACCAATTACCGATTACCGTTTACCGATTACCGATTAACGATACGAGAGCAAATCTTAAGTCAAAGGCAACACAATAGAAACGGGAAGTGATCATTATAGGTTGATATAGATGGTGAGACTGTGATACTGATATTGATACTGATACTGATACCGACCCTGAGCCAAGCCCCGAAGAAGCCATGTTGCTTATTGTTCTTTTCATCGAAATGGTCATCATCGACAGTATCGATATGTTTCGGATAACTTCTTCGGGAGCTTGGCCAGCAGTCATTTGGGTGTGGTGGAGGGGATGTGATATACGTTGGGATTAATGGTTAATTATAATTCAATTGTAATATAAGTATATTATATTTATATATATATAGGTTTATATAACTCACGCTAAAGCTATTACTACGAAGTCCAGCCAATTCCATGCATCTCTAAGATACGTAAACGGGCATAAAATGAAACCTCGTGCCATCACTTTAACAGCTGATTCAAATGTGTAGATTCCGGTGAATATCACCCTAAAAACGAATTGAATTTCGAAATGCAATTTGTTGTTGTTTTCTCATTTCTTCGCTTATTCTTCGTTCGTATGCACTTCATCAAATGAGTTTTGTAATGTTTTGTTAATTTGGTAAGACGACTGCCTGATGGATGGGTCACCAACGCAAAACACACACAGTAAAAAATAACTAAAACCAATGGCATAGACTGTCCAAGAAAGAATACATATAGTGTGTACTGTTATTAAATAGGTAAATCAAAATTTAATTGGATTAATTGGAAAGTTTTTTAAACGAAACGAAGGACAGAAGGTCGCGCTTAAAAGTAGGCTACACTGCTCTCTTCTCCATGGCGGCTCCCTCTCCTTGGCTGGGCTGCATCTGCGTCCATTTCCGTTTCCGCTTACGATCACGATCCATTGAGTTGGCTCCAGGTCCCTGGGGTATTTCACTTCCAGGCATGTTAACCAAACGTATTCTTTAAGACTAACTTACATGATTAAGCTAACTGTTCGCATTGTCATCACAGGACCCTCTCTGCCTATGAGTCTACGAGTGCAGCGATAGTATCTCAATCTGTGATTCATAAGTTGCTTTTGCTGTTGCTTTTGCTGTTGCTGTTGCTTTTGCTTTTGCTGTTTCTGTTGGTCTTTTGTCCTAGATTGATTCACTAATACTGGCACCGCACAAAGAAATACGCACACACCACAATGCCAACTTAGAAAGTGAGCAAAAGATTGCATAAGAATCGAATCATTCATGGTTTATATTCATTGGCATACAAATGTTGCTTAATGGTCTTAAAGGATCTTAAATCAGAGTGACCGATACCCTTTAGGCTTATGTGGGTGGCTAGGTCACACTGTTATCCCTCTTCATTGTTTCTTTCTACTCTCTTTATTAGAATTACAATTTTTGTATTTTATTTCTTTAGGTGCACAGCTTCCTAGCTTCCAAATCATTCCGAATGAAATGCCTGGGAACGGTGCACATCAAAAGCACACTTGGCATGCACTCGACCGCCCTAATTACTGGACTGCAGATGCAGATAGACAATTGTCAATGTCAATAATGGTTAATACTTAACGGCCAGCTGCTTGACGCCGCCTCTGTGTGCGCCTGTGTGGAAGGGAAGCTGGTCGTGTGGGCGTCAGATCAATAGGCCGACCTTCGGCCAACTGCTGTCGCCCCTCCACGGCCCCTGGGCCCGTGCCCTGTCAGTGCCCCCCGTTGCCTGGTTAGCCATTTGACAGATTTCAGGCAGACAGCGCCGCTCCAGTGACACCCTTCGCTCGTTGGCATTAATGTTCACTGTGGTTCAGTGCTGCCAGTAATAAAATTAAATATATATTTAAAGGATCTTGAAACTAGAAAGATCAAGAGATCTTGCTCAAAGGAAAGAGCACAATTGCTGCTTGCTAAATTTTCAAACTGTGATTTTACATATTTTTCCAAAAGGAAAATAATACTAAAAAAGTTATGGCAATACTTGGTGAATCCACACTTTAGGCTCCTTTGGCTATTTTATCTTTTGTTGGGCTGGAAGACGGCTCGAAAAAGGACATTCAGTTCTGTCCGGAAGAAGGACGAGTGCGACAGCACTGGCTGTGGCTGGTGGTCGCCTGGCCGTCTCCTTTGGGCGCCACAACTAGTTCAAAGTCGCTCACAGTTCGCAGCTCACAGCTCGAAGCTGGCAGGCTGGAAGTGGAACGAGGATTGGGAATGCAAGGATGCGGGGGCGGGGATGGGGCGAGGGAGGGCATGCGTCTGACCTAGGCCCCAATGCCCGTGAAGGACACTTGAGTTGTGTTTTAATTGCAGGTATTATGTCTTTCTCAGGGGCCCGTACAAGTGTGACCCCAGTGCATCGCAAAAAAAACAGGCCGAGGTAGGTTAGAGGTAGCCTAGTTTAATTTTCATTTAATTTTCCTAATTTGAAAGTAGTTTCTTTAAAGTTTTCCAATCTTAAGCAGTTCTTTATTAAATCAAACTTATTAGACTGGCTTGAAGAAACATTAAATTTAGAAAAGTTCTTTGAGGAGAGTTTTCTCTTCGAATGACAGAAAACACTTAGTTTAGGGTGAGTTTTGAGGACAGAAGTATGCGATTTGCTACTGGCAATTTACTACAATATAAGGCGCAAAGTTTTTCTCCCTGTGTGCTCATTCTCAGCGGGCTACGGCGACCCACATTACTCGCACCTTGCAGCAAGCCCTTTGCCTTACTATATTTCGCCCACCTTCCTTATCCTTTCTCTGACTTTCTCCTCCTTTCACTTTCTTCCTTGGCAAGTGAGTACGTGAGTGTGTGTGTGCGTGTCTCAAGTTATGCGGCACCTGCTGTTGCGACCCCCTCCCCGCCCGCCTGGGTGAACGCGTCCTACCCTTAGCCAAGTTCAAGTGGCACTTCCGCTTGCACTTCCATCTGCCAGCTGCCAGCTGCTGTCTCTCTCTGTGTCGCTGTCGCCCCAGTTTTCGGCCCTCTCTCTCTCTTTTCCTTTCTCTTTCTCCCTTTCTCTTTCTTTCTCTTTCTTTCGCTCTCCTTCTCTCTCCTTCTCTCTAGGGTGCTCGATTCTGATACCAAATCTGCGACAATAACTTTGATATCAGCTAGAAAAATGACGTAACTCTTTTCACTTTACATTTTGCTTGCTCGGCGCTGGACGCTCGCTTGCAAGAATATTTGCTCGCTTGTTTTTTTTTTTGTTTTTTCTTTCTAGAGTCGCTAGGAGTTACCTATGTACAACGCTACGTATACGCAATGTTCTAGGACACATACACACGCCCTGGAATATATTTTATATAGGGCTGTGTGCGTGCCGGATGATTAACGACTTCTATAGATGATGAGCACTAATCGCATCGAGAGTCTAACTAGGAATACGAATCGTTTGGGTTCACTGTATAGTGTGAAGAGAGCGAGAGATCGGAAGGGAGTTTCCACTATATACGATGTATGTTATTTACTATATACGAGACTATCGAAAAACTATCCAATCAAGTCTATATGTTCTACGATTATAATCAGTCCCCAGAGCTATCTGCGAACAGTACTTTGAAACCCTCTATACACGAGGCTCTATCGGTTATATACGATCTTAACTATGGATGGCAATGGGAGTACATAGGATTTTCATGAATTTCGTCTATATAGGATGATCAAAACTGTACTAAATACGCTTCTAGGTCTAGGAATCGATACAGGGGGGAGGGGGCTCAGTTTACAATACAGGGGTATGCTTAATAACTACTTAAACGATTTACATAAGTTCTATTGAAATCGATGGATAAAGACATACTATACATAATGAAGAGCTAACTGGGCTTACACTAGGCATGTGTGTGGTATATAATTCTCTAGTATGGTATATATAAAGTATGTCTAGGCTAGGCACTACTGTCTCGAGTATACAGAGCAACGATACTTCAGTTACAAATGATATATCGATTGATTTCAATTCGTGAAACGTGAACAAACCAAAACCAACCAGTTCGGGGTAGTCGGTTCTCGATCGGATCGGGCTGGGCCCAGCGAGGCAATTTTTGTACAGTTTTTACAGGAATGAGTAGCTTTTGGAATGGATCTGAGATTGATCTACGATCGAACGATCGAACAGAGTTACGCGGCAAAGAAACGAGCACGGTTATGAGGATATATATAGTTGTATATAGTTGAATGTTTGGATGCGAGAGTGGTGTATATCATACAAGAGGAGCGGTCTCGGTGGCTCGGTGGTTCCCCCTCCGAAGGGAATTCGCACCACTGCACCGGAACATATATAGTATATATAATGCATCGTGATGTCGGAACTGAGGAGGTTCTCTCTTACTGGAAATGGCTTTAGCTACCTAGAACTGAACGTTACTTTACTTTACTTTACTTTACTGGTTTACCTTTGCCTGCGTAGGTCATTGGGTTTAATATTAGAGATATATATATATATGTATATATGGTACAGGTTTACATATTTCGATTGCACTTTGGTTTGTTACTGTTTTCTTTTCGGTTTCTTTTCATTTTCGTTTGGCTTTTGCTTTTGCGGAAATCATAGAGGAAAGAAATTCAAGTTTGACCTAAATACACATCTGCATAAATATCGAAATATCGAAAAGGTTACATATGTAGTATAGTAATAATATCGTTTAAATATAATTATGTTGGTTATATAGCATATACGTATATAGATCTCTATATACTTATATGTCTAGTACAGAGTACAGAGTACAGAGTAATATATATTAGATATTAGATAGGTTCCATAGATAAACAGAGAAAATCAAAAATTAATTAAATCAAATTTAGCTAGGGGAAGAGGTAACCAAATATCAAGAGTGTGTTCAGTCGGGGGTTACGTGTGTGGTCGGATATATGGGACCTTAAGGACAGGTCCTTATCTATTCCTATCGGGGGGTACTTACTCAGTGGACTCAACCGTGGGCGTTGTCGGCATTATCATCAGGATGCAGTTGACGAGAATTGTGGTGATGATGAATAGGGAAAATAATGGATGCACTAGAATGTAAATGGCCACACGACGTATCGGATTGAATGGATCGAGCAGCCACATTGCTTTTGATGCAGAAAAGCGAAAAATATCTTTTCCTTTGCTTACAACTACGAATGTCTGCAAGAAGAGTGGTCAAGTTCGAGTCATTTGGGGTTAACCCGCCCATCGCAAATGGTAAATATATAGTTTGGTATATCCTTAAGTCTATGAAAACTACAAGGAGCCGAACACTTACCAGTATATTGCTGTAGAAGGGATCGATATCCTCGAGAGGAGTGGAGGCCAATTCCGGCGGGAAGCTGCCCTGCAATCGAACAGGTATTGGCACACCCTGTTCAAGTGTAGGATCCGGTTGTGGACCTTCATCCTCGTCCTCGTCATCATATCGGATCTGTGGGGGTATTATCGAGGGAGCGTGGATCGTGGAGCGTCGTGCGGAGAGAACAGAAGGAATTGGGCGAAATGTGGATTAGCAAGGACCTTCGTACAAACACTCTCGGTATCAGCTGAGCTGGAGCTCAACTCAACGCGGAATCGAAAGGATCGGTGGAAATCATAAGTCAGAAAGTGAGCGGCACACAAATCAACATCAATTTCAAGCGCTTCTTTTTTTTCTTTTCTTTGGATTCTCAGAATTTTGTGATGGTTTCAGTTTTGCATATCAGAGATTTATCTATATATATATAGTGAGTGGCTTACAACAAAGAGTATCGATTATACATATATATATACAGGGGTATATGGACAGATAGATATATAGAGGGTAGAGACAGCGAGAGATACAGCTCGAGTTCGGGAATAAGGGATTCGGGGGCTTGGGCGGGGGGTTCGGTTTGAGCAGTTTTTTTGGTATGCAAAAGTAACACCAAGTCGGTAATACCAATATGTATAATCTGGACTATATATATAGCTTTTAAGGCGCTGGCGCACAAGGCGCTTCGATTCATCTTCGTAGGGTTCAATAACAGAAGCAGAAGAAGGTGGAAACCGAAACTGAAATGGAAACAGAAGCGGAAACTGAAACTCAAAACGGAAATGCTTATGGAAACGGAAACAGAAACGGAAACGGGAAACGGGAAACTTAGGTAACCAGTGTTGGACAACGTTCCAACGTTGTGTGAGTGTGAGTGTGTGTGTAGCAGAGAGAGAGAAACTAAAGAACAGTATCCAGTGTTGGTAAAAAACGTTAGCTACAGTGTGCACAACTACACTACAGGACTAAGATACTTCTAGGTACGGGAGAAAGGAAGGAAGGAGCATTGCAAAGCATGGCGACTCAATGTCATCCAGCTTTTCTATTTTGTTTTTTTTTTTTTTCTGATTTTTTAAAAATTTTCCTGCTAGATTGGCCAGACACAAGCATTATTCTTGCATGTTCTGGCAAATTTTAATTGCTTCGCCATGCATATTGTATGACAATATTTTTTGGCCCAGTGACGACGAATGCCTTGGGTTCCGTTCCGTTCCCAGCTCAAAGCTCATGGCCCATCCCATAGCCGCCTCCCTATCGATTTCACCCAGACGTGGGCGGGTACGGGTTTTTACTTTCCACGGACGCGGACACATGCAATGCCAAAAGCAAAAGTAAAGAGCCAAAAGCACAAGCACACAAAAACTCTAACGTCACTCTCCCTTCACAAACACACGCACACCCACTGCATGTACAAGTACCAACACGACTCTGCATGCAGAGCGAGAGAGAGAGAGTGAAGGAGGAAAAACTAGAGGGAAAAATTCCATAATAGTTGGCTTGGCGTGACAATTAGATTGTGCCGGTGATTGTGTGCGTGCGTGTGGGGGCGCTGGTAACTCGGTGAGTATGTATTTTGTGGAGCCCGAAGCTTTGACGCAATTGCGGCACCCGGATACGGACACGGACACAAACGCGGACGCGGACTCGGACGTGGACTTCGCCCCGGACCAGGACCCACGGCCGGAGTTGTTGGCAGCTCGTCTGTCCTGCTCGCCAGGCGTTTAAAACAGCAACAACTCTCGGGTCTATATTTAAACTAATAAAAGGCGAACCGCAGCGCACGGGGCAGAGGGAGGTAGAGGTTGATAGTTAGGTTTGGCCATAACAGCCGGTTCTGACCGGACATAAGGACATAAGGACATAAGGACATGAGCGCGTCCTCGCTCGCGCTTTCGCGCTTTCCACTTTCCACTTTCCCTGGCTCCTGGCTCCTGGCTGATTACAAATTTATGACGCATTCGGCGAACGAAACGATGTCTGAGGAGAAAATAGGTTAGTTAACCTGCGGTTAGCAACAAATGGTAGGGCTTGGCTGGGCAGGAGACATGGCCAAGGACATTTGCCGAGTAATAGTAGTAGGATCGTCATTTCGGATATATTGAGGGGCAAAAGAAGCAACTAATCTTGTGACCTAATCCTTGATCGTAGAAAGAAGTGGAAGGAGTCGAAAGGGTATAAGGACAGCAGGACTTAAACTAAGTAAAATGCATAAAATGTTACAAGGTTTTGCAGCACCAAGGACTCTACTTAACCTTAGAGTTAGGTTCATTTGGGAAGGTTAAAGGATTAGGGTTATATATCAAGATAGTATTGAGCTGGGATTAGGCTTGCTTTGTAGGGAGTTATGCGGAAAATATCTACAAGAAAAGTATCTGAAAGAAAAGTATTTAAAAGAAAGGTATTTACAAGAAAAAGTATCTACAAGAAAGGTATATTGTGCTAACAGACATAAGGACTTGCTGTTAGGGAGGACTCGAGCAGGTTTCTCATGCGGCATGCAACAACAACTACAGCTACAAGGACATGCACACACTTACGCCTTCGCACACACTCGCTAGGTACACTTATACACACATACACCCAGACACACCTTTACAGAGATAGCAGGAGAAAGCGGCAAGTTGCAGGCATTTTTTTTCTAGGGGTATCAGGTCTAGGGTAGTTGTTGGGTTCTGGGGGGAGATTCTACAGTTTCATCTGAAGCCAACTACAAATGATAGTTCAAACCGAAACGGATAAACCTCTTAATGATGTTCATCTAACGCTAGGAAAAAAAACTAACTTTAGATGCCGGCAGGCACCGCGATATTCGGGCAACCTCTATAGGGAAGTGATCCGCCCAAATGCTTGACATGCTCAGCTTGGGGGTGAACTCTCTTCCTTAAATATTTCATCGAGAAGCATACCATCAATATGCGGCGCTTACCGGCAACCTGGCTCCCTGGAGTCGGGTCGTCCTTGGATGAGAGATACGCGACACTTACTCGATACTCTCGGATACCCCATACAGGGGGCTCCGCTTCGCCCACAACTTACAGTACGCGGTGGGAACTCTGGTCGGTTCTGGTCGGTCGTCGGTGGTGGTGGTGGTGTTGCTGACTCATCTGTTTGCCTCGACTTCGCCAGCGACTTGGAATTGGACTTCTACTCCTCCTCCACAGGGCACATTCGTTATTGGTTCGTTGGCATACGAGCACGGGTATGATGCGTATGGGGGCTTTAGTGTATCGTTTCGTACGGGTCGGAAGTCAGGGGTCATGGCGCGTACGTATGTACAGGTACAGACTACAGGTGGTGGTGTCGGTGGCCGGGGCAATGCAAACATTTGCGCGTGGGGAAATCTTTGCGGATTGCTCGCGGCGGTTAAATCATCAGACATCTGCATAGTATGGTCAAAAGAACGAACCCTGCTCCTAGCAGCTACTCCTGGCATACCCTGGACTCAAGTCAAAAGGCTCTCTAAAACCGAAACTTAAGCTGGAGGGCGTGTGGTTCGGTGTGTTGTGATCTATGTACTAATATATAGTATCTTGTTGCATTGAGAACAGCAAATATTACACAGGCACGCACACAAATTACTCGGGTATTACACAGATACATGTATACACACAGATACGGCATGTTAGATACGGCTACAGATACACAGATAGTTTTGGGGATTCGGTTCGTTTCGCTTTGGGTTTCACAACACTGACACTGCAGCCCTTGATTGGCCATTAATACACTCTAGCAGAGTGTGGGTTAGTTAGTGTATAGTATGTGTGTGTGTGTGAATGAGTGGCTTTCATTCCCGCCTCGGGGCCAGGACATTCGCTAAGCTCCTTAGTGAGGTGTGTGGGACTCAGGACTCGGGGCCTTAGGCTCCACACCACCTTGATAAGTAATTGAGGCCCCCGGGCAGTGGCAATATAACTATGGCAATAATGCCAAATGGCAAAAGGCTGAGGGCAAATAGTAAGTGGGAAACGAATATTTATACACTTGTGTGAGTGTCCTCAAGTATTGTATTAAATAGCAATAGTTGTAAAAAATATAAAAAGGCAGAAGCTTGCTCTTCTCTTCGGCACAACCGAAGTCTGAGAGGTCCTTGCAGTGGCTTTACTGAAGATTTAAACGGCACTTTGTCATTATTCAGGATCTGTGGGTATGGCAACTATATTTGCACAGAAAAGCAGATAACTAGAAGGCTCCTGAAATCAGTGGGGCTTTTTAAAGATGCCTAGACGTATGCTATAATATTTTTGAAGAACTGCATTTAAGGTAAATTAGTTTCTTTTCTTCGTAAAGTTGTGGAATTAAAGATACCTTTTAAGGTTTTAAAAAACCTTATTTATACTTCTAAGCAAATTTAGATAGTTCAAGTTTTCTTTGGGTTTCTTTAACTTTGAGATTGCCATTTTGCTACTTATATGATATTCTATATTTGCTTGTAAAAAAAACCTTATTTATACTTCTAAAATAATTTAAATAGTTCAAGTTCTAGCTGACTTTTTGGAAGAATTTCCCTTTCTTTAGACTGTAATTTTTTCTACTTATATAATATTATATATTTGCATATATATTTTAAATGAAAAGACATTTAACTAGAGGTATTTAGCATCATCGAGGACCCCCTGCAAGGACTCTGCGGCGGCTGAGAAAAGCGGAAAAGTTGAAAGCGTATTTCCAGCTGCATTAGTTTCTCTTTGGGCTATTTACAGGTGAGCTTTTATTATTGTTTTTGTTTTTACGTTTAATATTGTATTCAAGCGGCCCTGGGCGGTGGGAAAATACATATATAGAAATATATATATATATATATGGTAAATATAAGTAAGGCAAAGATATAGAACGAGTATACGAATAGACATAGATATGGACAAGCTACGTTTTTTGGGGAGCGGATACAAAGTACAAGAAGTATATGTATATATATATAGATAGTGGGTACTGGTTACAGATTACTTGGATAGTTAGTTAGTTGGCCGGGCGATACATATACATATATATATGTATATATCCGAGCCTGGGGCACACCAGAAACCAAAACTGGGCTAAGTGGCATGGATTGGTATTGATATTGGCATTGGCTGGCTTGACTTTGGTTGCACAGAAAGAAACGAGGGGTACCAACAACGCAAAAAGGCAAACGCAAAATATTGTTTCGGCTAAAGAACTCAACGAAAAAGAGAATTCAACGATTTGTGGCAATAAAGTCTCAACGAAAAATCAAGAAAATACAACTTAAAACACACATAAGACTTTTCCTTCGATTGAGATTGAGATTCTCTCTCAATATATATATATATAGGTGTATATATGTAGATATAGGTGTGTGTGTGTGGGGGGTTTTTTTCTGGGGTCGGGAAATATTGGGTGGGTGTTTTTTTTTTTTTTATATTCATATTTGTTGTGTTTCTTTTTTTTTGTGGGGTTTTCTGAGCAAAATCTTACTTCTTTTTGTTTTTTCTTGCGACCATATTGCGGCTGAAAGAAGATTTGGATTTGGTATTTGGTTTTAGGGCATTCATTACGAGCATTTATCAAGTTCAAGTAGTAAAAGGTAGCGTAGTAGAGGAGGTAGTGAAGGATATATGTTCATGTTCGATTTTTGATTTTGGATTTTTTCGATTTTCGTTAGTTGCATTTCGCATTTTGCAAGCGCCGAATTCGCATTTGTCATTCATATTCGTGATGGGTTTTATACACATATAGTTTTTTGATTGTTCAGTTTTTCAGTATTTTTTTCGTTCAGTTTTTGGATCCAGACGGCGGCGCGCAAGAGTTTCGTTGAGAGCGAGAGAGAGAGCGTTCAAAAAGTTCAAAAAGAGAAGAAGTTGTAAATGAAACGGAAGAGAGTACACGAAAGAAAAAGCAAACGGTAGAAAGTGGTTATGTAGGCGAGCAGATTTCTTATATGTCGGGGCAAATAGTCTATATATGGATATATTATTATTGATAGACTGCGAATGCACTTTTTCGCCCACTTTCGATATCGTCTTCGTTAAATGCGAGGATCTCATGAGTTTTATGTGGGAGATTCTCTGCATTTTTTTTCTGATTCTGATTTTGATTCGAGTTGATTGATTCTAACCGTCGTTGTGTGCGTGTGAGTGTGGCGCGGTGGTGTGTGTGCGCAGGGCGAGAGAAGAATTGACAGAGAAAGATCGTGGGAGAGAGAGAGAGAGAAGTTGGGCGATAGGGGGGAATGGCGACAGTTCCTGAAGGGGAAAAACAGAGACAGAGTCAGAGAGACGACAGGGACAAGTGCCTGTGTGTGTGTGCGAGTGTGACAGGTGACAGCTATTTATTACAAATGCGCTTTTCAAGATGGTTTGTACAGAGATTTCATATCAGCCAGCTAGCAGTCAGGATCACTTGGGTTTCCTTGGGGAACGGAAGCCTCCAGCTTCCTGTCTCTTTTAGTTTCATAGCAGGCAACTCCATTGTTGCTTTTCTAGCTGCCAGCTTTCGATCCTTTGTGACTGCCAGCTATGAGTGCTGTGATTAGTGAAGGTATTCAATTCTTGATCAGCCTTTAATCGATTTATCTCTTTGTTTAAACAATATACTGGTACTTCTTTAACATCACTGCAATCTATATTTTTATAGGGTTTTCCTTGGTCCAACTGATCTTGGCCTTGGCTCTTTTCTAGCCTTCTTTTTTACTGGTTGGTTGATGATTTTGACTTGGTTGGTAATGGCACTGAGTATTGAGTTTTGAGTTTTGTGTTCTGAGTATTAACTGGCACTAATGAGTGACAATGGGCTCAGCTCAACTACCGTTGGCTTGATTCACGTATTCACAAGCGAGTTGGCTATTTACAGAAGAATTCGTGGGGGGGTCAGGAGGCTGAGAGTGTGTGCTGAGACAAGGAGACATGGACATGGACATGGACATGGACCTGGACTTAACCAAGAGATCGCTGATCAAATCAAATTGAAATAAAACCGAATGGAACTTAGGAAATGTAACTGAAAAAGATTTTAGCCTTCAACGGGTACAAAATATACAGGATATATATAACTATACGACAATGATAATGTTAAATTGTTGTTAGTTGGGAGGCTGTTTTCGGGGGTTGCTGGCATTGTAAATGAAATGTTTGTTACGCAATAATACGGAAAAATTGATTAGGTAATCGATTAGGATACACAATTAGAACACATTACGAAGCCAATGGGTTACAGAATACACAGTTCTTACTCTCAAATAGTTTGGAAAACAATTAAACAAACCAACAAACGAACAAACGAACGAACATACAACGATTATGGCAGGAAAGAATTTTGTCATTTTACAGATTCGATACGATAGTAATACGATATATGTACGATCTTGGTACGCACGTAAGAGCATAAGTGGAGGTAGGGGAGTGCTTTTGAGGGGGTTTTCTTATGCTGAATACACAATACGATTACTAAACAAACAAATGGTTCAAAATCAGAAATCAGAAGACAATTAAATGTTCTTTTTGGTCTCATTTAGTTTTTTTTGGAATTTTGTTGGAAATAAAACGGAATAACCGAACCAAAGATCGAAACAAAAACGGGTGGATTTGCATGTATATATTGTATTTTTGTGTTTAGGGCTTAGTTTCAGTTCGAACGGGGATTTATTTTTTAGCTACGTTGAAAAACAAATACATGTACGACGTTACGAGTTTGGAAACTGGAAGTGAGGTGTGATAGCAAGAATATTACTAGAAGGTACAGTTACGGAAAACAGTCGGCAGTTGACAGATGGCTGTGTACAGTTTACAGTTTACAGTTGACAGAGAGTTGAGAGTTACAGAGGGTCCAGTTGTGGGTCAGATAGATAGATGGGTTGTGTTCAGAGCTTAGATTTTTGGGTCGGATGGCAGGGGTCAAGCACGGTGACAGGTATTAGCATGGCATGGATGGCTATGATGGCATTTACAGCAGATGATGGATATAAGTCAGTTATGGCGGATGGGCAATACGGATAGATGCAGACATAGAGACATTCGATATACAGATACGTAACCGGAGGAAGTGTGAGCGGAATGACTGCTGGTGAGTGTCTGTCACTCGATATACGATATACGATATGCTATATGCGATATACGATACTGTTTTCGGGTAGACATGTATGTTTATGGTTGGTTAGTAGAATATATATTTGAGTATATATATAAGTATATATTATATTTGTAAAATAGACGTTCAGGCTTAGGTTGAAGCACGAACAAAAGCGCTCAGTAGCGGCGGCAGTTATCGGCTATCGGCCATCGCTGGTCGCTGTCATTCTATCGATTGGCAGCGATCAGCGATCAGCGAACGACTTCAACCGCATTTGGCATTCGATCTCAATTGTAAAGAGTCAATTCACTTAGACGAAGAGAGAGAGAGAGATACATATACGGATATACGGATACAAAAAGTAGAGCGGAGCAGTAGTAGAGTAGGCACACAAAATCGATAATAGACAATCGATAGGCAGTTACGACATTCAGCTAGAAATAATTACCACCTCTCCCTCGGCTCTCTTTCTTTCCAGCTCCTTCTGCTTTTCATGTTCTGCGGCAATGCGTTGTTCGATTTGCACCAATGATTCGCGGGTAAAGGGACGGAACAAACTGCGTTCTTCCTCAGATATCGAGTCGGAATCTTCTGTCATTGTCTATGCGGCCAACGATGAGAGCCTTAGATTTCCAAGGCCTGTAAAGAGAGACGAGTAATTGGGGGCAGACTTAGTAGGGGACCATCGAAAAGGATCTATGAAAACTATGAATATTTTATTATATTTATTTGAGCACTTTAAAAGCTGTTTATTTTGTGATAAAGTAAAGGCTAGCATCAAGTGGAAAACTGTAATTTTATTATGCTCGCACACACCTCAAAGCTCTCGGCCGGCTCTTGTTCGTAATTAAGTTACTGACTAGCCCCTCCGAGTTTAGTTTACATTAGTTTAATGGAAATTCACCTCAACAACTACTGCCAGAACTTGTAACACAAAGTTAAGGCTTAATTTTATTTTAGTTTTCGAGTCAATTTAGGCTAAGTTTTATGCAATTGAATTTCGGGATGTCAAGTTAAGTTTAGCTCATGGCAATTATGCAGTTCAATTGACCTTTTTATCCAAATTGATTTATCATTCAGTTGGCTGAACAAGCAAATTCACTCAAGTACAATAAGTTGAATAAATTACGTGGTCGCATAATTATGTGTAAAAAAAAGACCAAGAAAAAAAAGGGCAAACGGGAATCGTTCAGTGAATTGTTATGCTTTTTATGCAGTCTATTGGCTATGGAGTACTTATGATTCCGGCTGAATCCAGTAAAGCTTTCGACTTAATTGCACTCTAGTTTTAACTTGTTCATTACTTATTTATTTATTTCGCATTTAATAATATAGTTTAATATTATATACTCACATGAGGCACATGGATGTCGCCTGCTACATTAAAACTACAACTATATCCGAGGCGCCATGTTCGATTAGCGCCCGCCACTTAGCACGATGCTGCAAGTAAATCAAAGTGTGGTTTATAGATTAGTTTAGACATTAGTTTGGGCATAACTTAAGGCATAATGGCATATTTGTATATAAACATTAGAGGTTTTAACCGAACCCAGCGAGCATTGATCCCAGATCCCAGCCAGGTGCTAGGCCAACCGCTGACTAATTGGATTATTGCAGACGGCGATTGGCATTAAATGGAATGCAATCAAAAGTAAAATGCACCACAAAAACAAATGGTCAATCAATAAAAGTGCACAACGAGCAATATATACTATATATATACTATATATATACATATGTACATATATGTATATAGCATGTATATGAGTCTCACTTCGGAATGGATTCCGATTTCGATTCGGTTTCAAATTCGAATATGGGGCTTATATAAGCAGCCTCCGCTAAGGTCAAAGCACTCTTTTTCCATTTGCCAATCTGTTCGAGTGTGTGTGTTGGTGTTGCTTATTCGGCGCTAGTGTGTGTGTGTGTATCAAGCATAAAAGTAGGTCAGTTCGATATTTCGCCACTCACACACACACACACACCGCACTCTCCTTCATAAAGCATAGAAGCACGGCGCTCATACAAACGCTCTTATGCGGCAATATGAGCATATATTTCTTCTCTGTCTCTGTGTGTGTGCGTGTATATGTGTGTGTGTGTGTGTCTGTTTCATTCATGGCAGCTCAAAGCAACTCGCAGAAATTCCAACTTTATTTCGAGCACTGTTTGCCGAATTAATTTGCCCAGGCGATGATGATGACTCATGCAGAAAAGGAAACGCAAAGGAAAAAAATACATACAAGCGGAATTTGTGTCAATATGCAAATTACCCGCAAACACACACACACACACACAACGCATTCCCGGGAGCAGTTGGCCATAAAATAAGAACCCAAAATGAAAACAAAATATTTGCTGGCCAATTAAAATCGATTATTAAATATGGCTAGAAGCCCAACTGCTACTTAATTCTAGCTCAAATCAATGGCTAAAAATAATAAAAAAAAAATATATAAATTTAAACAAAAACATTTAAAATAAAATCAAAAACAAAAGCTAAAAAGAAAAACCCAAAGAAACATAAAGAGAAAGAGAGAAAAACAATAAAAACTGAACGAAGTTCGCATGTTGTTAGTCAATGAATTTTGCATGCTCAAAGAGCGAGAAATTGGGGCTAAAGAGCGGCGGCGGCAGGACTTGGAGCAAGTCTCCTCTCTTTTCCTCTCTCTCTCTCACATGCGCCGAGAGAGCATTTCCACGGCAGAGGACTACAGCAAGGATAACGGACCACGGACCACTACAGCCCACAGACTACAGACTATATGGAACCACCGAAAAGCCGCCCCCTCTTCGCCGCCGCCGCCCTCGCTGAAAGTTTGCCCTCCAAAAGCCAGCAAAAGGTTGTAGCCGAAAACCGAGCTGAGACAGTCACTAAGGCAGAGGCATCCCCGAACAAGAGGAGGCTTTGCTCGAATTGGGTGTGCCAGGAGCAAGGAGCCAGGAGCCGGGAGGAGCCGCGAGGTGCGGGAAATACCCCATTGATAGTCTCAGGCTTGGGCCTGGTTAACTGCGATTTTCACCAGGCCAAGAAACGAGCATGACATAATCGAGCCAAGTTCATCAAGTCGCCCATTTCTCAGCTCACTCCCACATGATTTAGATTCCAATTCCAGCTTTCTAATTGATTTTTAAGTGATTTTTCACCATGCCTAACGCCGGCCCGGGAAAGTATGCTATGGAAAATGAAACTCCGTATTTGCCAATTGATTTTCTCCTTTGGCGCTCAAGTACTTGACACTGCATAAAAATAGCCATGGAGAAGGAAATATTTCCAGCAGGGCCTCAGCTCTCGTGAATTCCGCTGCAATTACTCACATTCCAAGAGCCAGAAGCGATAAAATGTGGTTTCCTGACATTATTCCTCAAGCCCAGCTCGTATTTTCCGTGACAACAAGTCAAGCAATTGTTTTAACGCCTTAAAATTTTGTTTACAAAAGTGGTAGAGACTTTTACATTTAATTTTCTTTTAAAATTTATATTTTAATAATATTCAACATTTATTTTTATTTATGTGTTTATTTATTTTTTTTATTTTATATCCTCTAAATGTTTTTATCTCCAAGAATAATCAACAATATCAGAATATCGGAATAATATTTAATAATTAGGAAAAATTAATATGAAAAGTAATATCAATTAACTGAAATGTATTGAAAATTCAAAGGACGAAGACCACTCAATAAGAGAATATAATAAATAGGAAATAATCCAAAATATCATAAAATTAGTTAAATTTTGTTGTTAAGTTGGAATCATATTTCACCTTGCTAAATGAATTATTTGTTAGTAGAAAATGGAAAAGAAAATTAAAGAAAAAATTAAATAAAAGACTTATTTAATATAGCAAAGAAAATGTTTAAAAATTATTAGATTAAAACTATTATTATTAAGATTAATTGTGAAACCTTGATTATTATTCAAACAAATTACTTTGCGGTGTAAGAATTAACCAGTATAAAAAGAGAACAAAAATCCCTAAGACATTAAATTAAATTAAGACACTATTAATAACACTTTATAAAAGACAACTTTAATCGCTTATTTTGCCATAACAAAAAACTGTCTAAAGTATGTAGAATTGCGTTAACCCATATATTATATATATAAACATAAACATGAATAATTTCTAACAATTTTTAATTAAGTCGATTATTTCGATAGGCTCTCCTCCCACACTTACCGTTAATCGATGTGTATCGATGTTGTGCTTCGCTGCTCGCTCTATCCGCTGCTGTTCTTATTGTTGTTGCAATTGTGTTTGTTGATGCTCCTGCTGCTCTTGTTGTTGTTGTTGGTGCTCTGGCTTTTTATTGCTGGTATTTTTTTATTGGTATTGATGTTGCTGTTGCTGTTGTTGTTGTTGCTGCTGCTGTTGTTTGCTGTTGTTAACTACTTTTGTTGTTGCTGTTGCTGTTGTTGTAGCTCACACATTTACAGGCACCAACACACACGCGACGCACTCACACACATATATGTATAAGGCATATATATGTATTTCTATATATTTATTACGGAGACGAAGACGAATAAAGTTGAAGCGGTAAGAACAAGTAGAAGATGAATTTGCTTTGTTTTTTTGTTTTGTTATTTTTTTTTACTTTTTGCTTTTGTTTTTATGCATTAATTTATTTGTTAGCTTTTCTTGCTTCTGTATTAGTAGTGGTATTATTATTGTTTGTGTGTTTAGGTTGAATTATTTTGGGGTATCTTTGGTTTTCGGTTTTCGGGTGTTTGTTGCAGGACAACCAAGACGACGACGCGACGTGTTGCCAAAAATTCTCATCAAACGTTGCGTTTTGTTCCCAGAGCAGTTTCGGTTTGTTATTATTTTTATAATTTGCTGTATTATTTGCTGTTATTATTATTATTAATTGTATTCTGTTGGTTGTATTATTATTATTATTATTAGTGTTTCGGTTTTGGGCTGTGTTTTCGGTTTCCGGTTTGGTTTGTCTTTCGCTATTATAATTGCGTATTATCCGTATTATTGCTAGTATTATCAATTATTATTATTATTTATTATTTGTGTTCTCTGTTGCTGTTTTAGTTTCAATTTCGCCAGCGTCGCCTGCGAAGAGCGAACAAGTTGGTGAGGGAAGAGCTCAATTGGGTGGAAATGTGGGCGGGGGAAATGGAGTGAAGGATATACATATATATATATATTGGTCCTTTGAAACTAGAGCAAGTGCTTATTCCTATTTTTATTTTAAGCATTTATCACGTTGTTGCTTTTTGCCTTCTTTTATGAGTTTACTTGTTTGAGCACTTGTTTAGTTTAATTTTTGGTTTTAATTATATTTATCGTTTTTCCTTTATTTAGTGTACTTGAGCGATTAATATGTACTTTTTTCACGCACACACACGTACACTGGCTGACTGGGCAGCTCTCACTCTCACTCTTCAGTTAACAGTAAAAAAAAACAGGGCAGCTTATTACACAGCAAAAAAAAAAGGAGTAGTAGCAGAGCAGAGCACTCGATTTGTTTTTTATTTATTTAATTTTTTGTTTATGTTTATGCAATGTTTGCGCGCACGTGAGCCAGTTTCAAAAAAAAAGTACACACAAATTTAAAACAAAATAAATTCCAAGAACTGAGGGAGAGAGAGAGGGCCCCTCACTCTCTTTCCCTCTCCTTTAGTGGAAACTCCATTTTGGTTTATTTTTTTCGGGACGAAGGCTGTGCAGCAGCTGTGTGCTTCGCCGCGACTTCCGTTATTCCATTATTCCGTTAGTCCGTTATTCCGAATTCGCCGCAACAGAAGCAGAAAAACGCCAAAGAAGTGGCACATGTGTGTGTGTGTGTGTGTGTGTATGTGTGTGGGGCCACCCTAAGCCAAAGCAAAGACTCGTTGTCAACACAAGTTTTGTTGTGCCACTTTGCCACCCCTCTTTCGCCGCCTCTCCTTGTGCCCTACGCCTTTCGTCTTTCGCCTTTCGCCTTTCGCCGCTACTCGCCGCTTTACGTTCGCCTTTGTGACTTTTTCTATTTTTAGGTCATCAAGTTGATGCCTTTCTCGATTCTCCGCGGCGCTCCACACACTCTCCACAAACTGCTGCAACAGTGGGCCATTATTTTTCGGGCACTTGGCACCAGTTGGCCTGGCCAAAAAGCAACTGCGTCCATAACTTATGAGTGCCAACAACTGCTGCCTTAAATATAGAACAACAGTTATAATCACAAATCATGCCGCCTGACCCGCTTTCCAACGAGCCCCGCACTTGGACAGCGACCAATCGATTCCCCGTTCAGTTGGGGATTTCGGATTTCGGATACCGATAAAGTCCTGAACAAATTCCGAACCAAATGGGGCAGCCTAGCAATTAGGGTAATAACAGAAGTCGGAGAACCAACTTTTGGAAATTTGGGGAGGGCTATGAAATTCCCTTAAAATGGCATCGATATATATGCTATGGAATATTTGATGCCAAAAAATTTTTGGGTTATCTTTGGGGTTTTCAAATCCTTTAAAAATGTGTCTAAAAAAATGCACTTAAATGTCTAAAGTATCAAAATTAATTATAACATTGTGCAGCATTTTTTAAACGTTTTTACTAGAATTTCAAAACCCTATGGATATCTGTAGCACTAGTATTATTTTATTCTTTAAATCTACATACTTCACAGAGTATAAATTTTAACTGACTAATAGAACTAGGACAAGGACTAGGTTTGGCCAGCCTTGTACTCGTAGCAATCCTAAATATCTCTTGTTTATCCTTAATATTGTTTTGTAACTAAATTCCCTGCCCCTTTTAGGGGGAAATTATGTAATTATCCTGGGGAATTCAACTTCATCAAGGATCTAATTGGCGCTTAAAAAAAGGAATTTATGAATTACTCCCTGAGCTCTTTTACTTTTTTGTAAATTTAAAGCATATATTAAAAATATGAGTAAAATATTTTCTATATATCTGAAATTTACATTTTAAATATTTTAAACTGAGAGAAAACCATTGTTATGCTCTAAAGCATAAGGAATTGGATTTTCTTTAGAGGTACGTATGAAAGTAGCTCTAAGGCATTTGCATTGTAGAGTCATAAGGATCCAAAAGAGAAACCTCTTACTATACTCTTTTTTTATGGCCGATCGGTGGCTAGCCTTGGCCTCGCTCCTAATTGGATTTGGGGTGAGGATCTCCATCTCTATCTCGGCAACACCTGGCTGTGCGGGTCATACATATGGCTCTTGGAACACAATCGCCTTATTGGATTGCGTCCTGATTGCAAGCCCCGGGGAATAGCACAATAGAACGGAGAGCCTTGCACATGCCAGTGGGCCTGGACCTGGGTCTGGGCTCCTGAGGTCGCCTCTCCTGGTCTTTGACCATTTGCACGTCACGTATTTAATAATTTATTTATGCGGCAATTTGGGTTATGTAAATTTTTTACACCGAAAGCCAAACAGAAACGGCAAACAAACACAGCAAATGAAAGGCAAAGGAAACGAAAGCCGATTGAACACGCACTGTGACTGCGAATGGGACTGTGACAGGGACTGTGACTGGGACTGTGACTGCCACAGCGAATGCCGCGGCGACTCTCGTGGGGGCAAAAGGTGGGTAAATAGAAATAAATATAAAAGTGCCTAACGGAGCCGCTAACCCGCTGGGCCTTGGCCGAGCAAAACCAAACCGATTCGAGCGACAGTACTCCTTTTTTTTTGTTATTGTTGGTTTACGTTTTCCAACTCAACTTCTTTTTCTTTTTTTATGGCCACAGGACACACTCTCACACGTATGACATTTAGTGCGTCGAAAGTTTATAGATTTTGGCTAAGAAAGGAAAATTTTCGCTTTCGCTGCTTGGCCACAATTGCGTGTCCTTCCGGTTTCAGAAATGGAAGGAGAGGAGGTCCTCAGAAGTTCCAACGTAACTAGGCAGTCATTAACACCTTGAAAGTAATCAAATTGTAGCAAATATGTTTGGCTCTTGATTATGACTATATGTATACGACTTTCAAAAGTTTTTCTTTGATATTTCCTGTTTTTTTTTCGACCCTACTTTTTACAAAAAACTGTCATTAGGTTTGAATCCTTTTCCTTGCATCTGTTCACTTTATTTTAGTGCCTTTTTATTTGGGTCACAAACCATTTTGAAATTATTTAAATTGCTCTCATTAAGTCGCCAGTAATGGCTGTTATAAATCTTAAATGAAGTTTGAGAATTATCCACTTTGCTGGCCATTAACCGATGGCCTTTTTTTGGTTAAAAAATACAACTGTATATATTTAAGGATTTATGGATATTTGGCAATAACTTCAAACTTGAAAAGCGTTGCACAATTTGGTATGTTACTTGTGTGTTTTTTGTTTCAGTTTCAGCCAAGCAAAACTCAAGCGAAGGCGAAGCCAAGGCAATTCGAGGCACCCTTGTCCCTTTTACGCCAGCCACCTCTCTCTTTCTCTGTCTCTGTCTTTTCCTCTCTCCCTCTTTTTCTCTCTCTCTCTCTCTCTCTCTCTCTTTCTCTCTCTCTACCATTCTGTGTGTGGAGAACGTTCTCCGTGGCTCTTTGGAGGGTTCCGTTCCGTTCCTCGTGGCCTCGTCCTCATCCTCATCCTCATCCTCATCCTCATCCCCAGTGCCCAGCGCCCAGTAGCCAGACCCAAAGCCAGTGCCAGTGCCAGCGCCAGTGCCAGTACCCTGCCTCGAGTCCTTAGACCTCCTCGGCTCTTTTTGCGCACAGCACGAAACGCGATATGGCACACGCGCGACTCGATGTGACTCGAACTCGCCTCAACTCGACTCGACTCGACTCGACTCGATTCGACTTGACTCGACTCGACTCGACTCGAGCAAAAGCCGATGGCCAGGATGGGGGGCTAGGGAGGACACGGCTTAGCCAGTTAGCAAGGCGCCCAACTGACTGACTGACTGCCTGACTGACTGACTGACAAACGCCCCTGCCCCGCCATATACTCTCGATCCCTCGAGTCCTTTGAGCCTCTGTCTTCGTCTCCATCTCCGTCTCTGTCTTTGTCTCGGTCTCGGTCTCGGAGTCGAGTTAAGCTGAATTCTGTTGTGCTGAGTTTTTGGCTTGGCTGGGTCTCGTTTCAAATCGTTTCGTTTGGTTTCGTTTCGTGCTAGCGCAGACGTCGCATATGCGCGCTCCAAAAAGGAAGAAAGGCTGGGAAAAAGGACATGCCAGATACACATAACCTAAACAGCAGGCGAATGCCGCAGAGTGGAGTTCAACGGGGGGCGGCACAAGGCACAAGGCAGAAGGCACCAGGCAGAAGGCACCAGGCAGAAGGCACCAGGCACAAGGCAGAAAGGAGCAACAACAAAGGACACTCGACAAGAACACACACAAGAAACCGACTCACGAAAAATCGAAAGTCCGCGGCACCCCTTATCCCCTACGACTCCTTGCCCTGTGCTCGTGTCTTGCGTGTTAGTGTGTCTCTGTGTGTGCTGGTGTGTGTGTGCTGGTGTGAGTCCTGCAATTTGTTGTAACCATTTTCGTTGCCTACTTTTCCGAGCACTTTGGTCTAAACAACAAACCAAAAGTTTCCCAGGCGCTGCAGTAGAGGGGAGGGGGCTAGGGGATTCACCCTGTTACAGTTACTCTGCGTAACACGTTGTGTGCGACGCACACTCACAGTCACACTCTCACACACACACACTCACACACACGCTTTGGCGCTGCCACTAGGCGTATACGCAATCGTTGCTCGTTGCGGCCACATCAAGTATACGCCATGGCGAACACGCGCTTTTGCACCAAACAAAAAAGCAACCTAAATCCAAGCCGAAAAAAAACATATTAATTTATGCTGCTTCTTGGTTTCCTCCTGCTGGTTCTTTCTCTTCACTGAAACACACACACACAACACGTTGGGCACTTTATATACTTGAGGATGGACAATTCATACTTGTAGTTTATGTCCTCCTTTTCTCGCTTTCTTATGGCTTAAATTGTATTTTTATTTTGTTGTATGTTTTGTTGGGTTTCCTTTTTTTGGGTTTTTTCTCTTTTTTTTTTGTGGGTCACACTCGAAAAAAATATACAACAAAAAAAGAGCTGTCTGATTGAAAGGAGGGAGAACTTATGTAAAACTTTCTTTCCGCTCGCTGGCCTGCCTGCCTGCCTGCGCACCGCTCAGGGCACTTGAATATTACATATAAATTTCGTTCGCATGTCGAGTGTGTTAATTTTGTGTTTTCTTTTCGTTTTTGTACGTTTTCGATTTCCTTTTCGTTTTCCTTTTGCTTTTCTGGTTTAACAGGACTCAGGCGAGAGCCTGCTGGAATTTCATAGTTGTGCGAGGCGAGGCTAGGGCTAGGACTACTCTTTATGTTTGCTTGTTTTTTTGTTTGTAAGTTTAGTTTGTCCTGTTTTCCTCTTTGGTCTTTTTGCATTTGTATTCTACATTTTAGAGGCTTTTTTTATATATGTTTTATGCTCTGACTGCTGCCACTGCTACGGCCAGCAGTGCCACCGCTGCTGCTGCTGCTGAGTTCGCTGCTGTTCGTTACCCGTAATCCGTTCGTCTCCGTGGTTTACTGAAACTGTCAGCTGCCGCAGCGCGTGTGCGTCCGCAGAGTGCGACTTTCGTTCAGTTCGCTCGTCGGCGGCTTCGGAGGCCGCTCGTTGGGGCTTCGGCCAGGCTCGGCCAGGCTCGGCTGGCCCTCGTGCCGGTTCGGGCCTGTGCCAGTTTCTGGCGCTGATGAAACTCGGACTCGGACTCGGACTCGGATTCGGATTCGGAATCGGAGAGCGACACACCGCCACTCGGTCATTGGGACAGGCCCAAGAACTCAGAACTCAGGCTCTGGTGATGGCTTTGCCTTTGGCTTTGGCTTGGCCAGAAAGGCTGCAAAAGGGACACGCCAGCCAGCAAACGGCAAAGGCAATGCCAGCTGCGGCAGGAGCAGGAGCAGGAGCAGCAAGGAAGCGGCAAGTGGCATACGTCAGACAAAGACAAAAAAGAAGCCGGAGCCGAAGCCCAAGTCCCAGCCGAAGCCAAGGGAAGAGCAAGCAGGGCCAAGTCCTGTGACTTTGCAAAGGCACGTCAAAGTGCGGCTGCACTCAAAAGTCCAGCGACAAATGGATTTAAATAGCCGTCAAGAATAACAAGAAATATTAAAATAGTAAATTGTTTATGTTTTAAGAGAAAGTATTATTTATTTCTGCTTTACTTTTATACTGTTTAATTTCTGTAATACCTTCTTTTGTGAGTCCTGCCTTAACAGTCTTTAAATTGATATTTTTTACAAAGAACTTTCTATATTTATTTGTAGCCCTAAAAGAATTTCTTTCAGCGTATTAAAAAGTTGAGACAGGAATGCGCCAGCCCTCTCTTTGGCTAATGAATTAAGCAGGGACATAATCCCGGGTCTAAGCCCTGCACTTTATTCTGCAGCGGCGCGAGAAAAAAACTACGGCTTACAGCCTTATTAAATTATGCTTCAAAACGGAGAAGGGAAGAAAATGTAAGTATAATCCAGAGGAATTCGTAAAGAGCAGGCTCCTCTCTAAAGAGGTTTGCCTTCCTGCCAAGCTGAAGGGATAATTTAGTATAAAGAAATAAACATTTAAAAGGCAATCAAGAGTCCAAGGAACCAGTGACTAAATAAATAAATAATGAAATAAAGAAATATGTATATAAAAACATAATAAATACAAATATATATAAATAAATACATACATAAATTGAAATACAAAAACACATAGATAAGTAAATAAATAGTTAAATAAATGAATAACAAAAATATATACAATGATTCTTTCTAGTGGGAAATGGGAGTCAGCTTTATATATGTAGCTGTTATGCCATTTCATGCCTACCATTGTCAATTGAGGCCATTCTAATTAAGGTCCTTCCGAAATCAGTACTTCCAACAACGCATCCTCCGCCAAATGCCAAAAAGGGCCTTTAATACCCTAGAAAATAAAACAACATTAGAGAGACAAGTACTTGGGGTATTTTTTTAATATTATACTTACATTTTGTTATTTTATTTAGTTTATTTAGTTAGTTAGTTTTATTGCCTTAAGAAAAATAATCACTAAAAGACTAATTTATGGAATGGCTACACTAAAGTAAATGCGTTTTATCTCAAAAAACTATAAGAAGTTAAGTAATGTGCAGGCATTGTAAGTTTATTTAAGTTACAATTTATATTATATATATATTAAAGAGGGAGTTAATACAAGTCAATTATTTAGGTTTAAGTCTCTGATTGCTGTGCGTAGATTATAAATAAATTGAAGAGCTTTAGTTACTTTCATCCACTTCGCTTTCAACTTGCTTTCATGCATTATTTAAGCATTCCATAAATTCTGGTCTATTTTCGCTTAACCCATGCCTGCCAGCGACATGCAATTGCGGCAAAGATGGGCTAATCGCCGCAAATACTTAATTGTTTTGCTTGTGTGCGAAGCGTCGCCGTGGTATTTTCGCCCCTCAATTAGCCGGAAGTGGTAATGACCCCCAGGTGCCCAGCGATCGGTATTCCCCTCGGCACCCCCGGTTGATCTACTTAATTGCGGGCAAACATTCAAATGTCCTTTAAGGATATGCCAGCGGAATGTGTGTGTGCAGCTGAGGGAATTTGAACAGCGTCGAACGGACAAACAATAGCGTCAATGTCGCAACAAATGGCAATATTTATGCCAGCCCCCAAACCCTTCGGGTCCTGCTGCTGCTCCTGGTCTTGGTCTTGGTATTGGTCCTAGTCCTAGTCCTAGTCCTAGTCCTGCTTCTGGTTCAGCTGCACGAGCTGCGGAGGATGATGTCAGCGAGTGTGCGGTGAGTGTGTGTGCTGTGTGTGTGTGCGTGGCATGCAGCACAGCAGCGGCAGCAGCAGCAGCAACAACATCACGTACGTCCTCGCTGTGTCCTCGTATACATGTATGTATGTACATACATATATATGTATGTATGTATATATATGTATGGTACCTCTCTCTCCTCGCTCTCTTTCGCCTCTGTTTGGATTCCCTTTTCTTCCACGTTTTTTTTTCTCCTTCCCCCTTCATTTCACTTTGCGGCCATTGCGGTTGTTGCTGCACTGCGAAAAAAGCACTGCTACTACTTTTTAGTTAATTATAAAAATCTATATACAAAGAGTTAGTTAGAGTTAGACCTTTTTTGGGTAATTTTTGTCCAATAAAAATAAATATTGGGTACCTTTGGAGGTCTCTTAATTAAAATTTTAATGGCGAATCTGAATAAATATGACTCATTTGCTTTTTGGCCTTATAATGTTGTCAAAAAGCTCTTATACACATCAAAAAATCGAAATGTCTAGATCGACTCGTCTGTTAATCCTGATCAAGAATATATATATGGCTTATAGGGTCGGAAATAACTCATTCACTGCGAGGCAAGCTTCTTACTACGAGTATAATTATATTACCTTGGAAATTAAGATAAAAATAAATAAAAACAGGAAGAGAAAGAAACCCTAATTTAAATCTAGATTTCTAGATTCTCTCTCTTTTGATTGTCGCTTGGGCAGATATGAAGTATAATTAATTAGTATATTATGTATTGAAATATGTACCTAATAATATTCCTTAAAGGTAGTACTTAAATATATTTTTAATCAAATAAAAATGCTCTGGACTTGGACTAACTTTTTGTTCTTAGTGCTATTGCTTTCTTATTTTTATTTTTTTGTTCTTACCTTTGGTGTTGTTGTTGCTTCTGCTGCTGCTGCTGTTGCTGTTTTTTATTGTTATTGTTGTTGTTTTTATTGTTGTTGTTGTTGCTTTTTTGTATTCTTGCTGGGGGAAAAATGTAAAAAGGCGCACATTTCATGAATGAACAATGACGACATTTTGACAGCGGCAACGTTTACCTTTCCCAACCCAGCTCAACGCATCCCAGCAACTCGCAGGCTCTCCCCCAGGAACCCCATCTCTAAACCGTGCCACGTACATGATAATGTATATATAATATATATATATATATAGTACATACATTTGTATATAATGGAACGAGGAAAAGTGAGGGGTGGGGGCCAGTGCAGCGGCGGTATCTGTCGTCCATCACCTTGTCAAGTGCGACTAAATTTCCTGTTTCCTTGTACGTAAAGTCATACACACAACCAATACACCCACGCACACACTTGTGTGGTGGTGTACCCTTCAATACACTCTTTTATCTACCACAATTTTCCATTTGCATTTCCATTTGAATTTATTTTCAAAACAAAAATAGCACCACACTTGTCTACCTTAAAAGGAAAAGTTGGTTTTAAACAATCATTCCTGGAGTTAGCCTTTAAATAAATAAAGTAAATTTGTAATAAATATAAACAGGAATTTTTGATATGTTTAAAGTGCAAATACGTGATGGGAAAATGCCCGTAATTAAGCCAAAACTGAGCTATAAATGGACATGCACCGGACACGGCGCGTCCTGCTGCTCCTGCCTCCTGCTGGGTTGATCTCTCAAATATCTCCGGCTGGGCGAAAAAGGAAATTGAATATTTGATTTAATCGCTCTCGGTTATGGCAAACATTTTCCACTTGCACTTTTCATTTTCATGCCCTGCCCTGCCCAGCCACGCCACGCCACGCACCCGGGTGTTATCCTGGCGGTTGGAGCTGGGCTGATGGTTGCCCCCTATAAATGTCAGAGCAAGTGCAGCACACCTGGGGCCCCCTAAGCCGGGCCCCCTAACCCGAACCTCCTTACCAGGGCCCCCTAACCCGGACCTCCTTACCAGGACCCCCTAACCCAGGCCCCTTCCCTTAGACATTAGCATAACCTTACATTATTCACACAGCAGCAGCAGCAGCAACAGCGGAAGGAGTCCGAGTGCGAGTCTCAGGATCAAAATTTGCATATATTTTGGAGCTTGGAACCCGATCATGTTCCTTTGATATACGCTTAACAAAGTCTCAGAAAGTAATCACGGATCCTGTCTGCTTCAACGGGGTTTAAGTAAATCAATCTTTAGATATATATATAAAACACATTTCCTTTAATTTCAGAAGGGGAGTCCGTGGAGGTCTCACTTTTTTTAGGCTGGAAATATCGACTAAAGTCGAGGGTAACAGGGCTAATTATGCCATTGCCAGCGCCATCTCCAGCGCCATAATTACGCATAATATTTAAGTGCACGTGCTGGGGATATAATTGACTTGAATTTTGCTGCCATTTTTCGTTAGCCGTGTTTTTTTTTTCCAAAACTGGTAGCTGGCAAGTGAATTTCCTGGCAGATTTTTCAGCGCCTCGAAATGGAGACAGGAAATGACGAGAGTGGGAGAGGGAGAGGGAGAGGGAGAGGTGCAGAGAGAGAGAGAGAGCTCTGCCACACACACACTCACACCGCCCCCTTCCTGTCACCCGGCCACCTTCTGCCTTAACCCCCCTACGCCCACCGCTTTAACCCACTGCTCTTTTGCATTGCATTTGCAGTCGGTTTGTTGCTGTGGCAACCGTCAACTGAAAACGTCGACGACGAGCGTTAAAATGTGCGCCAAGCACGCGATTAAAGCAGGTTAAGGGGGTTAAGGGGGTATGCGCCGAGGGGGGTGTTTGTGCTTGTGTGTGTGTTTTGGCCAGGAAATAGGCAGAAATCATCCAAATGCCACGAAACGAAACCAAAATGCTTTGCATTGCCTGCCACTCTCCGCTCGACATGGCTGCTTAACCCCCTACAGCCCCCCCATCACCCACCACTCAAACCCCCTTCTCGCCTTCAGTCTGGGCCCCGGTGCAGTTGCACTTGGGGAACATTGGGCCAAAAAAAAGGAGGGGGTAAAAAAAATTGAAAAAAAGCCCAGCTGGAAATGAAATTGCCTCATCGGAAAAAACTGCTGCAACTCCGTTTCAAAGTTGTCTTGGCACGGCCCAAAAATGGAGCACGATAACTGCACTGAGAGATATTTGAGACCAGCAACAAAATAGCTCAAATCTTGATTATAAAAAATCTTTTTATTATATAATACTTTTTAGAAGAAGAGACTAAAAGTTAAGCTGATTCATTAACAAAAAACTTATTCTAAAAATCCAACAAATATCTTCTCAATCCAACATAAGATGTTTTCTAGACGTAAACATCAGTTCCATTTGGAAATTCAAATGAATATTTTAATAATTACTTTTAATAACTGATATACCTATAGTTTTCTCCTTTAGAGACCGAATTCCAGGCGCAGTGTGCGCCTGCTGCATTGTTCCTTTCGGGGTTAACTGCAATGCGCAGCAGCAGGCCAGAGAACGGTCATTGGAATCGCATATTATGCTGCACGGGATGGCCATGGATCGGGAATGGGCATATATTTATATGGGTATGGGAGCCACTAACTGCAGACACTGGGGGTCGCGACTGATCTAGCTCCCTAACCCAACCCAGCTATATGTCCCATTTGAGGCTAATGAAATCTCGAAAGTTTATGGTGAGTTGCATCGAGTGTGTGGGTTCACCTCGGACGGGAGTAGGTGCCTAGGAAAAACACTCGGAGGGAGTAATCAGAGCCAGCGAACAAGGAACGAACGAATTCAATCAATGGCCAAACAGCTGGCAGGCACTGAAACGCAACTGTTTTCAAACAGTATAAGCATATTAAGTGGGTTAACTAGTAATGAAGTCTTATATATTCTTGTAGTCATGTAAACCATATTTAATTAATAATTAAATATTGAGATATAATTTTTCAAAAATTTGACTCAATTTTTTTAAGTTTTGGTTTGGATATCGCGGTTTAAATGCAGAAAAGTTCCGATAGAAACCAAGAATCAAAACCAAACCAGAGTGAAATAACCAAACCAAAAGTTACAAATAAATACATAAACGAACGATCAAAACAACAATTGTACAACAACTCTACAACAACAGTTTATCCCATCAAATTTTCTTGAAATCTGCGAGCACATTGACCGTTTTCCCGTTTGGGGTACCAGGCGAACAGAAGGCAGCAGAAGGCGACACGGAACTGTTATAAACTGTTATAAAAACTTAACGGTTGTTATAAGAAGACCCGAAAAGACCCAAACCGGAAAACGGTCAATTTGCTCGCAGATTTCAAGGAATTTGGATGGGATAAAAGTGTTGTTTTAAAGATGTTGAAGAATTGTTGTAAAAATATTACTTTTGATCAGAGTCTTAATTATTTTTTTATTTATTTATTTTATTTATTTATTTGTAGCTACAGGATAAATATAAATTAGTACAAAAATCTTCATACCACAAAACATGCAAAGAGAAGGCTTTAAAAATGCTTCAAATGACCCACAGTCCCATTACTTTCTGTCCGGAACTACATACATGCATGTATACATATAGTATAGTAATCAAGCAAATAAGCCCTCTAATTTAATGGTATCACGCAAAATGACATACTAATCCCAGAAATGGCAGAGACGGAGCTCATGTTAGCTGTGAAAAGGCTTTAAATGCGCCAAATTACATGGCACGGCAGCATTAAAAAAAAATGAATTGTAATGGTAAATAAATTAATTATTAAAGGGCAACCGAATGCAGTCAGATTATTGCAAGTAATTACAACTCCAGAACTGAATATCCGGGTGTGATATTATCTTTAAATAAATTAAAGAAACTCAGGATTACAGTTAAAATAACATGTTTTGGGTTGTAGGAAAAAGGGCATTATTCTTCACCCTTAATTTTTATGTTTTGCTAATGTAGTTAAATGAAATATTAATCACAAATATGGATAGTTAACTTGTCGTTAAATTACTGTGCGGTGGTGAGGAAGGTTCGTCCACGTTATGTCATTTGCCACCTTTGAAAAGTGTATATTTATAGCCGAAACACACACATTGTCAGCGAGGCAGGCTCACAGACAGGGGCTGGCGCTAACGAGGTCGACAGGGGGTATTTGGGGGCATTCCGAGAGACTCCAGGCTTCAGTGTTTCAGTGTTTTGCACGGGGGGCTTCGAGCGATGTGCGGATGGTAACGGTATTGCGTTCCAAGCGAGAACCGTTAGTTGACCACGCAAACACACACACACACAGGTAGCACTTATTTTTATATATCTTCTTCCTTACACCAGACAGGGGCGGCAGTAGCTTTTTTAAAGGGGGGTTTTTTGAACTTAAAACGAAATATAAAATTGAGCTTAAAATTAAAAAAAAAAAATAATACAATAAAAATAAGAGAAACTGCTAAAATTTTCAGAAGAATTGCCTAATATTTATTCATTTACTCCTGACCAACCAATGCAAGGTCTGTAACAGCTTTATAACATTTTAATAACTTAAGAAAATTCTAACAAGGTGTTTAAAACTATTATAAATTAAATAATTAATTAAATATAAAATTAAAATTTTATAATTATATACAATTTATATTTATAGATTTATTTAAAAGCCTGTGAAAAACCTCCCCCTGAAGAGAACAAGGATGCGCGCCCCATTTCCATGAAAGCACGTGCACACACACTACATACTACGCGCGATGTGCGTGTGTGTCGTAATTGGCAGCCTGCATCGCACCGAACTGATGACATCATGCGCCACCTTTGATGCGCCTGTGTGTGTGTGCGAGTGTGCCGGCCAATGCTCCAAATTGCTGCCAGCACATACGCAATGGCCAGCCAGCCAGCCAGCACAGCGCCGACGTTGACATACAATTTTTTACTTTTTTACAGCCTTTCCTTCGCTTGCTGAAAACCCAAATTTGCATGCAAACACACACAAGCCCCCCTTACACCCACACCCACACACATAGCTTGCAGGCTCGCGCAAGCACATTAAAAACATATTAGAAATGGCGGTTTTTGAATTTCCGCGCTTTCGCAAGGGCTGCCAGTGATGCCCAACTAAGCAGCGACAGTGATGCCCAGCCTGACAAAGCGGAAGTCAACATTCCTAACAGGAAATAAAGCAGAAAACCCAGATAACCCATGGTTATAAATAATAGTAAGCTTCCTAGACTTATTACAAAAAATATAATATATTCAAAAAACTAAATTAAATAGTTTACACTACCTCTTAAAACTATTAAACGCTTCAGGGCTGCGGCTGGTAGACAGTCGTACCCTCGCTCTCCTGGTCCGCCATCAATTGCTTGTGGTCAAAGCCCTCCTCGTCCAGTCGCTTATTCCGTCCCAGGCAACGACGCACTCCATAGAATACGATAACCAGGAGCAGGGAGAACAGCGAGGAGGCAATGGGCACCACAAGCACCAGATCGAGCTGCGGCTGCTCCAGCTGGCTGGACTGCAGCAGGACAATGGGCATGGTCATGTTAAGGACACTGGTCTCAATGGCCAAAGTGAGGGCGTCGGTGCCGGTGCGGCAGAGGATCTTGGCCAGGAGATACGTGGCCAGGTAGCCAGCCAGGGGCAGGGACAAGGCAGCCACCAGAACCTGGACGGGGGAAAGAGTAACAT
>JAEIHY010010001.1:0-13136 GCA_018904565.1 Drosophila tsacasi
TAAGTCCGAACCAAGACTATTATCCTATATCCTACATATAAAGCTGATAGCACCGATCGGAGGGCAAAAAATCTATTTAATATAAAGCTAACAATTGGTTATTAACTAAAAGCTAGCTTATTGATTAAATATGTTTTCACAGTTGAACGTCTATGTTTTTATTTAAAGTTATATATTATTTTTCTTTTCTTAAATATTATGTTGGTTTTATAGAAGGTATATGATATTTGCTATTTAAAGGAGGAAAGAAGGAGAATTAATAAGAGGTATTTTTTAATTTATCACTTTTTCTAAGCTTTATATTAGGGAAAAAATAAATATAAAAAACAGAGCTTAAAAGTAAAAAAATCGATTATATATATTAATTCAATTAATCGTATATAATAAAAAAGCTTACAATTTAAGTTATAGTAATATATAGTAAAATAAGGCGTAAAGTAGAAGTATAATTATGTATATAAGTTATGTTTCATTAAGCTTCGCTTGCATTGCAAAAAAAAATGAAAATAAAGGGCAGCAACTTTCCAGATGTAAAAATCTACAACAATAAGAGAGGATCGTACTCTGAAAGTGCCTAACTCGCTCTTAGATTCCACTTTGTACGTCACAAGAGCAGGACAAGAGAGGAAAAGAAAACGCGCGCGAAAACACAGAGAATCAAGGAAAACCGTTTTTCAATAGTTTTGTCCCACTTACCCTTACATATGTTGTTGCTGTAGATCCCAACGTCGAATTAGGAGATGAAAACACATTGTACATTTTTCAGCAGCTTTCCGCACTTTTGGCCACTGGTTTTTCCGCTCTCGCGTAGGGAAAACTTCTTTAGATTCTATTTGTACCGCCGCGGCGATCTTTTTTTGCATCCGTTTCGTCCGACAGCTCCAAAAATTATGCAAAATGACGATGAGTGGCTCTCTTGCTCTCAGGTTCCACTATCCAAGTAACGGCACTTTCTATTTAAGGTGAGAGTAACAGGAAATTTGCTTAAGGAATTCTTGAGGATTTTTAATTAGAAAAATAATAAACAAAAAGGAAACTTACTTCGGCACCCCGAAATGAAATGAAAAACCAATAGGAATTATACAAATTATTTATAAAATTGTAAATAAATACCCAGGAAAGATATACAAATAAATGTTAAAGCTGAAATGGACTCAATAAACACCCATATCCCAAATAGAAATCAAAAACATTTTTCTATATTTTTTCCATTTTTTATTTGTTGTTTTTTTCTCTCTTTTGTATGAAAACTTCTCCTTATATTCACCTGTCGACTTCCTGCGACTTCTATCTAAAAAAAACACTGACTCTTCAACATTTTTTATTTTTCTTCCAGAAAAAAAAAACAGAAAAAGAATGACAGTCAAAGATCGAAAATGGATGCGGGGGCGGGTGGAACGCAAAATAAAACGCAAAAGTTAATCAATTGATTTGTTATAATAGGACTAATTAAATTTATCGTACATGTGGAAGGTTTTGTTGTCTCAATCAATCAATGTCTCTTTTCCATCTTTCGCCCGGCTTCATTCTCTCTTCTGCAGTCATTCTTCTAAGCTTTTTCATGTGTCTTCAACAAACGAAGACGATTCTCAAGAAATTTCATTAGGTTACATTTTTTGTTAAGGGTTTTCTATGGTTGTTTTTTTTTTTTCGTTTTCTTTTGTTTTTGTGGAGTATGTGCAGAGTTTGGGCATTTTGGAAAATTGAAATTTCTAAAACAAAACTGTGGAAACATTTGTTTGTTGGTTTAAAGACTAACAATCTCGCGATAAACGAATAAAAAAAATAATGGATAAGTGTATCTCTAGAGATGATCGAACATGACATCGTACATAACTTATTAATTACGAAACTGTGTATGCTGCTCCCTTCTACAGGATGAAAAATGGTGGTTTTAGTGCTGCTTCAGCTTCAGTTGCTGTTGTTTCTGCCGCTGTTCTTGTTGTTGTTGCTGTTGTTGGGGATATGCAGTCTTGAGCGGTTTTATTGATTTAATCATCACCAGCTGATCGCTTGACCTTGCGCTGCTTGGGGCTCTGCTGGCTGGCGGCCTTGGGACTGGCCTGCTTGCCGGGCTTGGGGGAAGTCTTGGGCGTCTTAGACTTGGGCGGGGATTTCTCTGCATTCAAAAGAAGAATATAAAATTAGTATTGATTTATAAGACTCCTTTTCCCATGCTTACGCAGCGCTCGCAGCGTCTCCTGTGGCACCCAGTCGTAGTCGATGGTGCTGTCGTTGGCGGTTCCGGTCTCGATAACCTTCTTGGCGGCGGCACGCTTGCGCTTGCCCGAGCTGCCCAGCAGGTACTGCTGGCCGATGACCAGGAGCAGGACGACAATACCGGCCAGCAGAACGTACAGGAAGAAGGTCTCGCCATCGAGTCCCTCATCGACCTCCGAAATCAGAACAGTCTCGTTGAAGACGGCCTCGTTGTACTGAATGCCATTGGCATCGCGGTAGGCCAGGGCAATGTTCAGACCGAAGGGACGGCCGGCAAACTGATCCGAGGGCAGGAAGGTGTACGAAACGGTCGACTCGAAACCGGGCTTCACCTCACGGTTGTACGCCACCGCGGAGAAGTTCTGAATGAAGTAGTTGAAGTCCATGGGGTAGCGGAACGAGGCCTCCACGGTCTCGATCACAAACTCCTCGGCGCCCTTGTTCGTGAATCCGATGAGGAACTCCACGGGCTTGCCACCGGGCAGATCCAGCTGCTGGCCAGCCGTGTACAGGGGTTTCGTGAACAACAGATAAGTGTCCGCATTCGGGGAGCTGCTGCTACCCGTGTCATTGTCCTCGTCCGCCTCCGCATCCTCACCAGTCACCGCACCCTCCTCATTGTCCACATCAACCAGATCATCCTCAGCAGCCTCGGCGGCATAGGCACCAAACTTGGTCGCTGTAAAACGAGAGAGGAGTCTAGTTAAGTATGGGTTTATGTAAAATATATAAATTTGAAGGTCTGATAAGTCTTGATAGCTTTATTTGCTGATAAACCGAAGTTTGGTAAATTGAGCTCATAAAACAAACAAATAATTAATATTCTAATATAATTTTCGAAGTAAATCTCTCATACTTTGTATTCAAACATATTTAAGTACAATATTTAAACAGGTGCATGAGGTTTGTATATAAAAAACAACAAAGATTTGCTTATCTCTAGAGATTATTTGCTTGGAAACTATTTTATATATTGCGGTTTATAATTTTAAATAGGGAAAATGTTTAAATAAAACAAAAATCTTTAGATTTCACAGCTTTTCTGTATTTCATCTTAGGTTTTTAAGCGAAATGACCTTGATCTTCAGATGCTTTCTAACAAATCTTTAAGATATAGTCCACAGATTTGTGTTAAACTTTTTACAAACACTAAAAACTGTATAAAACACCATTCTCTTAACTTATAAATGTTAATATTGAAAACTGACACACAAACATATGTATTTGCATATAAAACCCTGTAAATTTCCAAATCAGCTATAGGATATAGTAAGTCGATTTTAGCAAAAACTGATAATATCACTGGAAAACTCCAGATTTGCCGTTATGGAAAGTTTAAAGCCTTGCTTTAGAAGAACAACCAAGAAATAGCCATTGGAAGCGGCAGCAGGCCATGAGTAAGAGAGAGAGGGATATACATAGAAGGTCGGCGTGCCAACTCAACAGTTTTTAAGTGTCGCCGCGAAAATCCGCCGAAAACGGTGAATGAAAATGACCGAAAAACGATGATATTGATGGCTTTCCCGGGCCCCAGAGGCCGTATGATATTCCACGTAGCAAACGCAGTGTCGGCAGTGCCACGTATGCGTCGCCCCCGCCCCCTCCGCTACCGTAGTGCGCGTCCGGCCGTAATAATGCAGCAAAAAGTCGCGAAGTCCGGCGAAGTACTTACGCGCAGAGAAGGTGGTGATAACGATGGGCAGGACCATCAGCATTAGGAACATCAGGTGCTTCATCTTGTCGCTTTTTCGGCTGCAATTCAATGCGCGGCACGGGGAAAATCAGAGATGGGGAACACACTTGCACAAAGCAACCGTCGCGTTTGAGGGAAACAATTAGAGTGACGAAAACAGTAACGGCGACAGCCGAAGTGGCACGAAGTCGTCACGACTTTCACTGTCAAATGTCTACGTGGTGCCACGTCTAGGGTTGCCAGGCCATCGCACCCAGCGCCGACAGCTGCCCTTTCGCACGGAATATTGTTTGTCGTATGCAGTCGCCTCGCCAACGCATCAATGAAACCGGCAACGAAATAATTATTTTTATACTTCGTCATCCCTAAATTGTTATATGAACACAAAAACTGGAAAATATTGTTCGAATTTCCTCGCCTCGGCAACCCGGCTTTGGCAAGCAGTGCTGCAAAATGCGGCAACTGTCACTGCTCGTGTATTTATTTAATATTCACTTACAATTTAAGCACAGGGGTATGAAACACTTTATCAACGCCGTAAATTATATTATTTGTATTTTTTGTTTAGCCAGAATGCCTTGTTGATTGCTAAATAGCGCACATGTTATAGCTAACAACACTGTATAGCTATCGATATATCGCACTACTAGGGCTGCCAACTTGGCATGTAAAATGTAGCTAGTTCGTGCAATTAACAATTTCAGTTTTATATATATTAAAATTAATAATTCATTTAAAAAAGTATTCTCTAAGTAATAACTATATTACATAAAATATTAAAACAAAGATTCTTTACAAATCATTAAAGATTTGACTGTTTTAAATAAATAGGTAATACAAATAAATAAATATTTGTATATAAAGTCTGTAGTTATCAGACCTTACTAGCAAAAATTAATAATATTCCATTTTAAATAAATTAAATTCATCTATTTTTCGCCTCTTTCGTGCTCGCCTTATCGATATTTGGCAGCGCCGTCTCTTGCGCCTATCGCACTCGAAGCGCAGCCAAGTTCACGCCGCCGCACCGATAACCGCTCAACTTCCTTTTTGCTTGCGGCTGTCAATTGAAGCGCAACTTGCACGTGAATTTTCTCTGCGAATTTTCAGCGAATTTCGATAAGCCATGGACAAACCAGTTGTGTGGGCTCGCGTCATGAAGGTCCTCGGCCGCACCGGCTCCCAGGGCCAGTGTACCCAGGTTAAGGTGGAGTTCCTCGGCGAGCAGAACCGCCAGATCATCCGCAACGTGAAGGGACCCGTGCGCGAGGGCGACATTCTCACCCTGCTGGAATCCGAACGTGAGGCCAGAAGACTCCGCTAACGGGGTTAATGCTCCTCTGCTGCTCTTGATCTATTTAGAAGGTGAGTTCCGCTGGCTTCGGCGCCCTATAAACAGTCTCCTAATGCATGTTTTCTTCATTTTTTACAGATACTTTTGATATATTGTTTGCACGAGGCTCTGGCATCGCAAAATCCGTTATAAACAAATGCAAATATAAACGTAATTGAATCCGAAAGCTGACAAAATGTGTTTTAAATAAATCTGAAGCAGTGGACAACCCTTCAAAAATACAAAACAAAAAACCCAAACTGTGGTTTTCATTTCTTTAATTTTTTTTATTGTGATTTTGTTTGAGTGCCGAGTGAAAATTTGAAGACAATGCATGGAGCAGTGTTGAAGGGAAATCATGGCATTACCTTACGAATTTAGCTGGCAAAAGGGCCATGAGTGCTGCAGAGCCAAGTTTCGTTGAATTTATAAGGAAAAATCCATAAAATCAGTAGAGATTTATGTTTACATATATTACGGCGCAACCGCCCGCCAAAAGCGTTTTAGAATGCTTCTTTATATAGGACAAACTGTTCAAATAGCTATTTAATAGGAATTAATGCATTTTATGTTTTGAAATTTAATCAGTTGTCTGTAGATATATTCAGTTAGTTTCAGAATTAGCATTTCAATGGAATGATGAAATGATTTCATGTTTTGTGAGAGTAACTTTTGTTTAAAATCTCTTTTTAATGAGTGTTCATTGAACTTGGAAGAATACAAAGCCTTTTTAGATTCATTAATGAAACAATGCCCAGTTGTGTCCAATAAAAGGCTCTTCAGTACAAAGTTGATCTTATAACTAAAGAATAACTAATTAAACGTGAGAATAAACGAAGAAAAGCATTTAAAGTCTTTAATGTTTGCTTCACTTTGCTCACTTTAGAAAGGAACTCTCTAGAAATACCAGAAATCCTTAAGAAAAAGCCCAAACGTCATGATTTTCCTCAACACAAAGAAAACACTATCATATATATTATATTAGCGTAACCCCCATTTTTATTTTGTTATTCACCCAGTCTTTTTTGTTTCTCATGTGCAATAATCCATGGGATTTTTCAGGAATCTCTCAATTTTGGCCAAGCCCAAGGCCATATGGGCTTCTACCTGCTCCGGCAGCTGAAGCTCGGCCTTGAAGGCCTCCAGAGCAGATTCTCCCAGTGACTGCTTGGGATGAAGCTGCCGCAGATGCAGCTCCAAATATTTCATTTGATTTTGCAAGAATTTTAGAGATCCTTCAAGGAAATCAAGGAGTTCCTTAAAACGGACGGGTGTCCTCGGTGGTTCTAGTTCTGCTGTCAGTTGCTGGCATTCCTTTTCCAATTCTAATACTTGGATGGATACTTCATCTAGGCTTTCCTCTATATCTAATCTATAACAAATACAAAGTAAAGAAAAGTCATGATTGTGTTTTATGCGTTGACGGGTAGCACCACTTACATGATGTTTTTGATGCCTCTGTAAGCCTCTTTGCATGCGCAAAGTAGGCCAAATGTTGCAGCATCTTGTTCACTGTGTGGAAATCATATACTTTAAAAAGGGGTTTAACTAATCAAAATGCTAATGCTTACTCTTTAACCAAGCGATATCTCTGATTCAGTTCCCACAAGCGGTCTGCATTATTTGCCAATTCTGGTGTTTTTTCGGCCCGCAGTGCTTGGTTACGCCTTATGGAGAGGACCAATCGCTGGAAATGTTGTTCCAGGATCTTGTTAAAGTACTCAACGCGCTCTGGCGGCATTGACATCGCGGCAAAGCGTTAGCATCCAATCAAAACAAAAAAAGAAAAGAGTGGCACATGGCCCGGTCACCGTCGCTTACGAACACTGGGGACAGTGTTGGTAAAAGTTGCTGAGGCGATATATATCTAAAGTGCTGAACTCGAAATAAAATAGTTAATATATACATTTTAATTTAAATGTATTTATTATAATTATAATATTTATATTTCAAAAATGTTTTCGTTAAAAGAATTAATAAGTTCTTAAAAATAACAATAAACCATTAACTATCGCAGCCACTGATATATATCGCCCACGGCAGCAGCTGACAGGGGGACCAGCAAAACAGAGAAAGAGTGGGACCAGGTATGTTTTTTCCTTTGCCGTTCTCGCCATAACACGAGCGTAAAAATTATTTAACATTCTATGAAACTGCCCTAAATTGACTTTTATCACAGAAACCCTAGAGCGAGATGCGACTGATCCGCATCGCGGCGCTGCGCCAGCGTCTGGCCGACAAGCTGGTGATGCCGGAGCGGCTGAAGGACACATTCGTGGAGAAGTGGATCAAGTACTGGAACGGCCTGATGCGCGACTACTCCGAGGTGGCTGTTGGTGTGGTCCGCGAGTCCTATGCCAAGCCCAAGAAGGCGCTGTTCTATGGCACCAGTCTGGCCCTACTCTACAAGAGCGCTGTGAACAATCCCGACGAGGAGTGCTTCATGTCGCTGCTGCGTCGGGACACCAACCGGATGATCACGGTTTCGAAGGACCAACAGAATCCCGTGACGGCGGAATACCTGCTCACCTTGGAACAGGCCATTAACCAGAAGAAGCTCCGCCTGCTCTCGCTGGGCATCTGCACGCTGCTCTGGGTGGATCTGTATGACGAGGACGACTGCACATATCCGGCCATCTGCGAGTACACCAAGGTGGGCCTCCTCAACTTCCACGAGCGCGTCATCGATGTGGGCTTCTGGAACGAGTTTTGGCGCCTCAAATGGAAGATGCACAACTACGATGTGAATTACCTGTGAGGGGGATCTGGAACCGGGATCCCCTTGATGCTGCCTTAAGTTAACTATAACCTTACGATGTTGTTGCTCCCTGTTTAAGCCAACCAAAAAGAATACAATGTATGTTATGTATTTAGCATTTTGTGGTAACATTTATAATGTAATATCATACAAAGACTCTATTTGTTCCTGGATCAGGCACTAACAACAAGCCCCTTTGGCTTGGATTGGGTGGGCTCCCTGTTAGGAGCCACTGGCCGGCTGTGGTGGTGCTGCTGCAGCAGCTTCCACGATCTTCTTGGGCTTAAATTGCGCATCCAATAGCTCTTGGCAGTCCTGCAGCCTGGCCAGATTGTTGATCTTGCCCTGGAAGCTGCCCTCCTTGCCATTGCCCTTGCCCTCGAGCAGGTCAAGGAACTGCGGTCCCAGTTGCTGGACAATTTCCGGATCGCCACGCAAAACCATATGGCCCTTGGCACTGCTGCCGGCGGACACGCCCTCGGAGACGGTCAGGAAGTAGAAGATCTCCTCGGGTGCCACTCGCAGGAACGTATTGATGAAGTCCACCTCGATGCCATCGCGCCGATGAAGGCAAAAGTACTTGGGGCGCTCCTTTTTTGGCAAATCCTCTAGCCGTTCGGCCTCAGCGGTGGCGAAATCCTTAAGCAGCAGCTGAAAGGATTTCCGGGTGCCCTTCACATTCTGCTGCAGCTTCTGCAGCAGATCTAGGTGCTGGGCTGGTCCACCTCTGTGAAATCCAATCGTGATGAGCATTGAAAAACTTGTGTATGACGCTAAGAACTCACTTCAGAGCCTGGGTGAGCTGCTGTTCGCGCTGGAAGACTTCGCCCAGCTTGGTGAGAACCCTTTCGCCGACCACAAAGTGAACATGGACATTGGTCTTGACCTTCTCCGCGTACAGCAGCTTGACGCACTGCAGCTGCGAGAGATTCGTGACGTGGGTGCCGCAGCACATGTTGCTCTCAATGCCCTCGATGCGCACGACCCGGGCCAGCCCCTCGTGGTCCTTGGGCAAACCCCTGGGTGCCCTGGCGTCCTGGAACTCCTGTGCCACTTCCGGATCAACCAGAAGCACCGACACCTCGCGTCCCTCGCGTATTAGGTCATTGGCCTGCCGCTCGATGAGGTCCAACGACTCGCGACTGATCAGATGGGGTGTGCTCAGCTGGATGTAGGATGTGCTGCTGCCCATTGACCAGGAGGTGGTGTCGTACTTGAACTCGCGATCGAAGAGCGCCGTGATCAGGTGCTGGCCCGAGTGCTGCTGCATGTGGTCCAGCCGCCGCTGGAAGTCCAGCACCTGCAGTACCTCTGCGCCCGCATCGAAGCTCTGCTGCGATTCCACAAAGTGAACGGCCGTGGTTCCCTTTCGCTGGACATTCCGCACCGAGAAGCCGTCCAGGGTGCCGTAGTCGCAGGGCTGGCCGCCGCCCTCGGGAAACAGGATGGTGTCCTCGCAGATCACATTGAAGCCCTTGAGGTTCTGCACTTGGCCATCGGAATTGGTCCAGTCCAGAGTCGCGAACTCGCTGCTGACAACATTCGTCTTGAACTGCGCCCGAGAATTGGTTAAGAATTATGTAATTCGCGGCTATTGAGGGTTGATAATATAGTCACCTGCTTCAGGAAGCTGTCCTCCTGGCACTTGAAGACCATCTTGTCACTCAATTAACCCCAATTGCCGGGCTAATATTTCCAAACAATAAAACTTATGAGTGATTCTGTGAACAAGTGTTCATTTTTGCCGCGCTGGTTCAATCTAGAGATGCGCAAATATTCACGGTGAAACGGTCACGCTATTAGTTATCATCATTAATAATCAAGTTACATTGTTTAATTTTCGGGTGCTTATGTTTTTGAATGTGTTTTATTTTTATTTATTAAATATATTTTAAGATATATTACTTGATTTTTTATAAAAGCTTAATGATTTACTTTCTGACATTGCTAAATATGTTTACTGGCATGAGACAGCTCATCACTGCACATATTTGCTCAAAGCTTTGTGACTTGTTCAAAACTGCTCTGAAATGTATTAAAAAAATAAATAATAATGATAAATTATTTGTAAATAACCTAAAAACTAAATTGAATTATACATTCATAAAATTTAAGCTTATATAGGAACATATTAGTTTTATTAAATTTGAATAGTTAATCAACGCAGGTAACTAACTCAGTATTTTTTCTGCTTCTGTTTCTCTCTCGCTCTTATTCACATCCTCCTCGCTCCGTCTCGCTCACTATCGTGGGCCCTCGAATTAAAAGAGATTTTTATTGCATGTACTTGTAGCATTCAAAAGCCCAAACTTACTAAAAAGTAGTGTTTAACTCTAATCATATTATTTGCCATAATTAAAATTTTTCATTTTGTATTTAATAAGTATTAATAATTTTATTTATAAGTTGGTTAGTTTCGCGATGCTGCCATATCAGCGACTAGTGACGGGGCTGCCATACCGAATCCCGCTCTCTCTCAAGCTAAGGCGCGCAGAGAGAAGAGAGCGAGCACGAGAGCGAGAGAGTGTCGTACTTTTCGTCCTGTGATTTGCGCGTTACGTTTACGACACACCGTTACGTTATTTCCAATCAGCACCACAGGAGCGACGGATTCGGGACCCTTTAAATAAGTTTAAATGCAACCACCTGCCGTTAATCAACAAGGATAATCGCCCAGATCCACGTCGTCTCCGTATCGTATTGCCGCGACATCGCGATAATATCCCGTAAACCCTATTTTGTTTTCTGTGACTTCCGTTTCCTTTTTCGCGAGTGTTTTTTGTCGGTTATATAAGTGGACTCAGGCACACACGGGAAACCCTGATAAAATATTCTAAGAATTTTCACAAAAAAGGATATAAGCAAAGTACGGAAATATGAAAAACTGTCTCTAGTCGCCCCCCACATTTGCATGATATTATTATAAAGTAAAAATGTAGGTTTCCATGGCGGACAGGTCCTCCCTAGATAGGATAAAAATCAAAGGCTCACCTGCATTGTCCTGGCAACTAAAACCCAAACTAATTGATGGGGAAATGTGTATAAATTCCATTACACTGCATTAGCTGGTGGGTGGCAAATCTAAGGAGGGGGCCCCCTCCATTGGCCATGGGGCTCTAAAAAGGACTTTTAGTTGATTGATTTATTGTGTGTGCCCAGTCACGCATATCCCATAGCTGTCGTCGTGTGTGTGTGTGTCTGCAAGTGTGTGCCTGTCTGTGCCTGTTACTCTTTTGCATGATTTGATTGATGGCAAAATGGCAGAGAGAAAAAATATATAGAGGCTAACTTATGGCCAAAAATTAGCACAGCTTAAAACATTAGTTTCTTTAAAAAAAACTATAAATTTCCTTTAATTATGGTAAAATCTTTCACTTTTGTTTTAGAAAAATAAAAATACATTTATTTTGCATATTAGACAATTTAAATTTCTAGATTTCTTTTTGATTTTTTGTTTGTTTTTATTTTCATTGTTCCCTTTTTTTTAAATTGTTAATGTACAACAATTTCTGTATTTTTTATTTTTGTTTATTAAATTATATTTGAAAGCCTTAAATTTTGTAATATTTAACAAACAATTTTGTTTTGTGTTATGAACTAAAAATATTACAAGAACTGAAGTAATACCTCTTTCCCAAATATTTGATAGTTTCCATTTCAATTTTTATTTTCTTATAATATTTAAGGTATATATTTTTTCTCTCCGTGCACGCATGTAATGTGTACGATTATTATTAGTAATTACGTATGTATTTCACTCAACAAAAGCAGCTAGCAGCACTGCGATGGCGTCTACTACTAATGCACCGTTTTCACCAGCAATTAAGCACTAACAAAAGCACCAAAAAGACAAACAAAAGAGACAGTTACTCAATTGAGACAAGTTTTAACTGAAACTAAAATTGAAACACGACGATAACAACAATAACAAGCACAACAACAGCAAGAGAATGAAGCTCTTTGTTTAGCGGCCAGAAAGTATGCAACGAAAAATGTCCAGCGAACTGTTAGTTACCTGAACGCAACACCAGGCGGCGCTGAGGAAGATAGCGAAAGAGCGAAAGAGAAGTTAGCGGATAAATAGAGGAAACGGAAACGCAAACACAGCACACAGCACACAGCACACACCCACACACACAAACAGTATACTCCCGCACACACAGCACCCCTAGACACACACATTGAATACGCTTGTAATAAATCAAGAAATAATAATAATAATAAACCGCAATCATGGCCAACACAGCACAGTTATTGCGTCGCCAAAGCTCCCGGGATATAGTCCTTAAAAGCCAGAAGAGCATCGATCAGCTGGAATTGAGGGTAAGCAGATCAATTTGAATTGAATATATATATTCTATATATCTTGTTCTTGTTCCAGGAACTGCGCGGCCGCTTGGTACCCAAGGAACATGGCGTCAGTCACCATCATCACACGTCGCTGCATCTCCACCAGCCACTGTATGGAGCCACCAATCAGGGCTTCATGTCCGATGCCTTTGACGAGTCCTCGGAACTGGAGCAGGATCCACCGCCCTTTGGCTCTGAGGCAAGCACCTCCAAGGCCAAGGCCGAGCTGGTGGCCAACGCGGCGGCAGATCAGCAGCAGGACATTGTGGAGGGCGAGAAGGAGGGCGAGGAGCGCGAGAGTTGGGACAGCAAGATCATGTTTCTGCTGGCCACCATTGGGTAAGGGAAATATTCAATAAAATAGTGAAGTAAATAATTGATTAAACAAATATTCAGGAAAATATTTAAGAAAACATTCAAGAAAGTATTCAATAAAATTTTAAAGACAATATTCAAGAAAATATTGAAGAAAATATTCAAGAACATATTAAAGAAATTATTGAATAAAATATTTAAAGAAAATTTTTAAGAAAAAATTAAAGAAAATAGTATACAAATTATATAAGAAATTATTGAAGAAAATATTCAAGAAAATATTAAGGAAAATAATCAAGAAAATGTTGAGAAAATATTTAGGAAAATAATGAAAAAAATTGTTCAAGAACATCCCTGTAGTACTGCCGGTGGCGATTGACCATGTAGCACTACCTACTCCACTGGCCCCTACACGGGTGGTTCGCTAGGTAACCCTATGGTAAACGAGCGTCGAACCACCAAACTAC
>JAEIHY010010006.1:0-53072 GCA_018904565.1 Drosophila tsacasi
TAGAGCAAGTGCGCGGCAAATACAAAAAGTCACGGACTTATCAAACGACCCTCGTATAAGGCGCTATTCACGATTTGCATGCGTGATTGAGAGGAGTGGGCTATAAATATACACATGGTCGATTTCTGGCTGCATGCGTAATAGAGTCCCGTCCCGGACCGATAAGGCCGATGTTGTGTGACTCGTGGAATGCGAAAATGTGACGTATGTGAGACGGGACAATAGCCCACCAGGAGACCAGAGATTGCATGATCTGATCAGTGGGTTCAGTGGAAAATTGTTGGACCTAGCCCCCCAGAGATACCAAAAGATAAGTCGCAAAAAAGTTGGAAATAAAAAAGAAAGTTTCGCCACTTGTTTATGGCAAATGAGCCGCAATAAAACTTGATAATCATGACTTGAATAAAACACATAAGTATCTAGGTTTATGCTCGCGGTAACGAAGGCTAATTAAGTGTTAGAATAAAAGGATAATTATTTTAAGGTATGATTATTGTTCGTGGAAGTCTTTCTTAATACATTATTTCTTTATTTAACTAAGTTAAAAAAAACTGATAAGTAAAGACTGATAAACCCCGGTATCAGTCTTATCTATATCTCTTTTTGATTGACAAATGGTCATTTCCTTTCACATTTCCTCCGTTCTCCTTGCATAACTTTCCGAAATGCGTCAGTCTCATAGAATGCTATTTTCAGAGTACAGAATAATGCCAGCCAAACAGAAACATATGTATACTTTGTCTTTATACATCGCGGCCATGCCGTTCGGAAGATAAATTCCATTGGAATTATCGATCACGTTCGAATGGTAATAACAAATTAATAGTTGTGGCATTTAGTTAATAGGGATAATTACCGGACCGATGGAAAGGAGACACCCTGTGTTCCAGGGACCTGAAAGCGCTGACTCTGGCCTCTCAGTCATCGTAAATATTTAGACTTCCACTTGAGCGGAAAGCAACACGCAAGAGAAAAAAAAGCAATCCAATATGGCAAACAAGTCTGCAGACTACCAGATTAGAATAGATCGGAGATCGGAGAGGAGGCCGGGAGATACGGAGAGAGATATAGTCAGCACCTCCATTGCGTCGGCTCAAAGTCCAAAACGCGCCGGCCGCGTGTGGCCCACATCCACATCCACAGAGAGCCAGTCCCGATATATGCGCGCATCTATAGATACTACCTATCCGCTGTGATATATATTTATTTATAATGTAAACAAGAGCAGGCAACAAGTTTCAATAACCCCGAAGCCGAAATAAAAAAATAAATTATGCGTCGACAACATTGCGTGTGGTTAGTTTGCGATTAGCGATGGGGCATGTCACGAGGCCATTATCGAGGATAATCGGAGGTCCTAATGGGTGCCAGGCTCTGGCTATGGAACATCACCGCAGTACAATGGAAAAGTCATTAGCCAAAGCAAAACCTTCTTCCGTGCCCCAATCTCAAATCACCAAAGAACAGAACACCGGTAGCCACCGTCGCTATAAAATTTCTGTGCCAGCGATTTACGATACGATATAGGCCAGAAATTAGAGGGGGGAGCCATCGGTGGGGGGCGGTTCTATTGCCATTATTAATGCGCATTATCTGACCCGGCTGGGGGCTTATCAGGTGGTCGGTCGGGACCAACTTTATTGGTACCCCTACTATTGTTTTATGGCCTCCAACCTGTGCACTTGAGTCAGCTGTGCAAAGTTTGTGCTCCGATTCCACGGGGGGAATTCCGATAGGGATCTTCTCAATTGCTTTAAAAATAGTTACAATTTGTTTTCATTATCGCCTCGTCGACTGTTTAATTAGAGATTCTCCCCGCAGCGTCTTGCGGTTTTGTGTTTTTATTGCGCTTCGGAATTACGTAGAAGTAATTACAATTATGCGAACTTTTTTTATCTACACCTACAGTGGGCGCCAGGGCTTTAAGAGGGCTGATAATTAACCTTGTTCAGTAACCCCTCTAATAACAAAATGAGTCGAATGCCTGATAACTTACATAGACTTTGATTGGGCGACAAAGATCAATATGACATTATACAAGTTTTGAAACTTACTGTACTGGTTATTAGTGACGGGTAAAATATTTAAATAACTAATTAAACTTGAAGTCTTGAAGGTTCATAAGTTCTATGTATATATGGGAAGTGTTAACAAAGCAACAATTAGCACTAGCTTCTTAAATTCCATAATTTTGAGTGTAATTAATAAACATATCGTACAACTCTGTAAATATTAGAGGAAGCTCAATATATCAAAAACTTTGACGGTTTTATGATTATCCGCGAATCTCTTTACCCTAACATCCCCAAGACTTAAATAAAGAAATATTGGAAAGTTCGACTTTTTTCAAGCCGAGACTCTTTTCAGTAGACATAACATAAAAATATAATTGCTTATTGGAAAGGCTTTCCGTTTCCCTGTTTATTTTCTCCATAAATTCCTGTCTGCCCCAAGAAAATTATCGCAGCTGTTTGCTATTTATGGCATAGGTGCGGACTACTCCCCACAGCCCCGGAACCTCTCCAATTAAGAGGCGACTGCAGTTTGCAGTCAATAAACAAGCAACGTCGCAATTTACATTAGTTTTCAATGACCGTATCTGGCTGGGATCGGTTGCACTTTTGGGGTAGGTTGTCCAGCCCTTCCAAAGCCCCTTTCTCCACAGTGCCAGCGGCAGAGTTATGTAAACAGAATGCAAGTAAATTGAAGCGGGGAGCTGATTCACCATATGGGGTATCGGGGATTGAGTCCCGAGTTCTCTGTTCAGGGTGCTTCTGTTTATCTTTTTCCGTAATAGACCTCGGGACCGAGCTTATCAGTGCTGAACTATAGGTAATCCTGGCAATGGGAAATCGATCAAAATATAACCTTAATAATAAAAAGTAAAAAAGTAAAACTTGATCAAACGATGCAATTTGGTTTTTGTAATTTAAGTAACTGAATCCGAAAAGGATAATTGTAAAACTTTTTAGAGGGTTTTTATATTATTTTTAAAAATATATTAGTTAGTTAGTTGTCAGTTAAACTAAGAACAATATAGATTAGTCTTTTAACTATTTCAATGTATTCTTCTGCAAGAACAGTGCTTTACCTGTTATTAAATAAAAATACTAATTTTCTGGTGTAGAAGTTTTGAATTCTACATTAAGGAACCCCATGCAAGGGAATACTAGAATGCGATGTTATCGTAATTGCTTTGGGCACTTGCTTCGATTCCCTCCGCTGCTCCCTAACTGCTCACACTATTTAGAGGCTGCGACGCAATTGAAAAGTTTTCCGCTTGGAAAATCACTGAACCATTAAACCAAACTTGCGGCGCCACCTTATTTCAACCGCAACCGCAGAATATATCAGATTTCAAGGGGGGTGGTAATAAGGAATGAGCTACGAAGGCATGGCCATTAATGTGCAAAATGTTAAGACATCCCACGGTTGCTTTCTTTTTCATCTCCAGCAACCCGTGATAAGCTTAAAGAGGGCTTTAAACGCACTTAGCCGTACGAGGGGGCTTAGTTCACACTTTCGGGGAAATCTTGCACAATCTCTTCTCAAGTCCTGTGTCTATTGTATCTTATTTGCTCACTCAATTTCGCACAATCCTTTTTAAGTGCTTGAGCACACATACAAACACAGTCGAAATGGGTAATAAAACAAAGGCAAGAACGTTATCCTTTAAATTGAAGTGCAATTGTACTACGAAAGCCTTTCTCTCTTTGCGGCAAACTAGGAAATGCCGTGCCGATTACATAACGGTTATGTCAGGAGAGCAAAAGCCCCAGAGACGAAAAGTGAGAGAAAGAGAGGTTGGGTGGGCGAGAGAGAGCGAGCTCGGAAGCTGCCACCCACGCAGAGAGAAAGTGTAAATGTCAAAGGGCAGTGACGCAGTAAGGCAAACATTTTCCGACTACTGCACGAACAATAAATATGGGTATATAATCGAATTAATTAATTTCAAAATCTGGAATGGATAATTTAAAGTTCCAATATTATTAATTGCCTGCCTCTCGGGGTCTGCTACTATTTACAAGTGTAATAGAAAATGTTTTATAAAATATAATACTGAAAATATAAGTTAACAAGTCGATCGTATTTTAAGAGAAAATTATTCTCTTCAAGTGCTTTTTACAAAATAAATTGTAGATTATGTCGAAATTGCTGTATATAACGAAAAAAGAATATCGTAACCTTACTTTTTTCAGTGTAGTAAAAAAGGATGCTCCTTTACAAATACCCAGAGTGGCCATCGTTAATTTTGATGCGCCCATTAGGAAAAACAATTTGCGGCAATCGCTTGGCCGCAGCTTTTCAGCCACCACTGTTCTCGTCGAGAGGGAGATGGATGGATGGTTGGCAATGGAGAAGAAATCACTGCCATGGCCCTTCAGAGCACAGCGGAGCAGAGAAGAGAGGCGCGGCGCGGAGCTAACCTTACTCTGACCTTGAAGCGGAGCGAAGATCTGGTCTGCATCACACATGCCTGCAGTAGAACGTCGGGGGCTGGAAGGAGGCGGAAAGGGGCGGGAAATAGCGAAACAAGATTCACGAATGAAGCTCAGGCCATAAAATAGTCAACGAGCAGGGGCGAAAAGAAGCGGCAGAAACAGGGGGTGGAGAGCAAACGAGAAGAGAACTTCACAGTGGCAGGAACAAAAACAAGAATAAGAACGAGCGGCTTGCGGCAGGGCGGCAAACATCGCTGTCACACTGCCGGTCAATTAAATTGGGCCAACTTTTTTAAAACCATACAAAATATTAAAAAAAAAAAACTGGTGTTTATTCGGTAAAAAAACGCAAAAATAAAGAGAAAAAATATATATATATTTTGTAATAAACATTATTGTAGTTTTTAAAATATAAATCAAATATTTTGTAAAAATATATTCATATAAAAATATGTTTATTTAAAACATTTTCTGAGTTTGTATGTATGTTTAAAATCAAATACTAAGAGTGTACGTCATCAAAAGAGTCATAAATAAATTACTTAGAACCGGAAAACGTATTCGTTAAATAAACATCAAACAACTTAAGGGTTTTCACTTTTGGCACTGAGACTTTTTAACTGAGAGTTTTTAATTACATTCACTGCATAAATAGCACACATGCCAACACTTTGCATAACAATCTATTAAGCACTGCTATATATCACATATTTTATGAGTTTGTAAATCACTTGCCCAAACGACTCTTAGCTTCATGCCCCCTACTGTAATTAGTGGTGTGGGAGCGAAGCTCTCCCTACTTCTTCCTGCTCTCCTGCTCTTCTTCTTCCAGCACTCCCGCCTGCTGCCCGTTTGTGAGTGTATAAGTGCGCCATGTAAAATTTATTGATTTTCCAGAGAAACTCCTACGGGAAATTGTGGGAGAGAAGGGAGACAAAGGGAACTTTAGTGAGGGAGCCCGGAACCCTTATCTCTTTTCCGTATTACGGTTTCCTTATTCCCCCAACTATTTGTAAATATATCAGGCACGCTACTATCGTACATGTGTGTCTGTAAGTGTGGGTAAAATAATTTGCATATCACATTTTTCTAAACCACGAATTCCGCATATTTTTCTTTTCATTTACTTAGAACTCTGCTGATAAACTGCTTTTCACTTTTCACAGACTGTCGAATTTTGCGCTTTCCACAAAAACCGAGAACTCGAAAGTTTTTCACTTTTCCACTTGCTTTTAGCACACTTCCACTTGAACTTCGATTTGGATTTTATTTTATTTGCTGCGTTTTCCGCGTGCGATTCCTTTTAGAGACCGAAAGAGAATGAGCGAATAGGACGAAAATCGCGACTATCCCCCCGAAGAGAGAGCAATAAAGAGTGGAGCAGAAATGGGAGAGCCAGAATGTATAATCTTTGATGATGTTTATTTTAAATTGTTGTTTACTTTTAATGAGCTGTTTAATTCATATATATGTATATTATTTATACTTAAATATTTGCTGATTTATTTTGAAAACAAACTATTACGCAGTTTTTTGTTTAATTCAGGTAAATACCGTTACAATATGGTAGTTTTGAAAGCTAATTGAAAGCTTTTTAGTATATTTTTGTTGCCTTGCCGTCCCTGAACCCAGGAGTCATCGATATTGCCGTACCGTTTATTTCATCGATATTTGAAATCGATGGTAGCTGACGACCGAACAATCTGGCAATGCTGGTTGCTCACGACCGAAACATCTGGCAACGTTTTGGGTTTGTACGCGACGTTTTGACAAAAAATATCGAAACAAAAAATCGTTAAATAAATATATCATCTCTAGAAAAATATCGATATATCAATATCTTGATATATTGACATCCCTAATTCACATGTGCCGGCAGAACTTCAGATAAAACAAAAAAGCATTTTGATCGAATATTCCAGAAATCGTCCGAATTTTATTTCCTAGAAGTACAAACACGCAACAGCATGTCTAACGAAGAAGGACTCTACGACAATATTTTGCTGGCCGTGGCCGAGAAGCACCGCGGCGGCGTGCCCGAGGTAAGAATAACAACAAAGACAAAACTCCTTTGTGCCGGAAATTTGAATTAATCATGGTTTTTTTGTGTACGCAGTTTCTCGGCACCCTGGCCAGTTTCCTGCGCCGCAAGACAGACTTCTTCACGGGCGCCAAGCAAGCCGAGTGGGAGAAGCTCCTGCTCGGCGTTTTCAAGAAGGAAGGTGACCTGGCAATGAGCGCGCATCAGGAGAAGGTGAAGTCGCGCGAAGCTGCCCAAAAGGTCAAGGATGAGAAGGAGCGCGCGGCCCGGGAGGCTCGCCAAAAGGAGATTGACGATAACAAAATATGTGATATCACCGACGAGGAGGCTGCTGCCATCATCAAGGAGGAAGAGAACAAGTAAGCTGGAAAGGTTTTCTGATAATTTTGTATAGCTTTTGACTGAGCTGACGAGCTGCCTGCGTTATTATCGGTTACTTCACAACCTAAATATTGAAATATTACCTTCCAAGCACCTTATTTCCCAAGTACATCTTGCCAAATATCAATCAGTATAATTGGAAATAGTAGAAAGCTCAACCAAAATCGAATTTATGGCCCAAAAACAGTACAAGTTTCAACTTCAATTTGTTTTCAATGAGAAATACCAATATAATTAGGCTATAAATTATGTTTTCCATTGGTTATTAACGATTTCTCAACGCTTCTCCTCCAGAAAGCGACAGCAGCTGCTGGATAGCGCTAGCGGAGAGCCGGCTGCCTCTAATCGCGATGACATTTCCAAGCCCATTGAAAAAGTGGACGACGAGTCCGAGAAGGGCGAGGTGGGCAAGCTGCTGCCCAACGCCGGCAACGGTTGCAACTTGGACAAGTACAACTGGACACAGACGCTGCCGGAGGTGGAGGTGAGTCCTGGTTAAGGGTGGTCCTTGGTCCCTATAGTGACCCAAGTGACCTAAAGTGATTCAGTCAGGTGTTGTCATGGTTATATATTGCTTATAAGTGTTGCTAAGTTCTAAAACTTAGATTTATGCTTAAAAATCAATAGTTTTTTGGCTTTCTCAGTAAGCATCAATCATAATTTTGTGCAAAATGGAGACAACTTTATCAATAATTTCTTGATAGTGCCAAAAATTTACTTCTGCGCTTGGTTTTTCCTTCAAGAGCGGAGTTTTATCCTAAGAATATAACCATCGCTGGTTGCTAAGGCTGCGGTCATAGCTGCAAAACACCCAAAAAAGTTATTGACCCCTCGATACAGGTGCACGTGAGTCGCACTCTCCCCTTTCGTGTACAATGTAGAAAATTCACTTTATTAAACATATCACAGGGATAAATAACTTAGGTGGTAAACCAGAAAATACAGCATTTACTATCATCCGATCCCAGATGCAGATCCACTAGTTCCTCGTACATTTCTCTGTCTCCGTAGCATAGGGCGCTTAATACTAACGAAATTTCCCTTCAGCTTCGACTGACTCGTCTCCGACTTCGACTTTTGCTCCTCCAATCCAAACATAATCGTTTAATAAATAGCTTACACAACTAGCGTCAAGACGACGACACGATAACAATAATAATATTAATAAGAATAATAATAATTGGGGGACAAAGACAATACAATAAATAATAAGCTAATTGGGCTAGGCAGACGGGATTGAGCATTAGCTCTTGGGCATGTCGCGGGCGCGCACTGAAAGAGAAGAAAAAACAAGAATTAAAGCAAAGTTCTGGGCATTTAGCTTAGTTTGAGGAACTTACTCTCCAGCGCATAGACCATGCCCATGATGAGCAGCATGAAGATGGTGCTCATGCTGACAATCAAGACGGTGACCTGGCGTCCGCGATCGCAGAGGCCACGCTTCGGTTTCTTGGGCGGACCGCCCTCACCGTTGACCATGGTGAAGTGCATGGAGCTGGCAATGGACACGGTGTCCAGGTCTTTGGTTTTAATGTACTGCAAATTGGGATCCGCCTCGGCATCGCCAGCCTGCTGCTGCTGGCCATCGATGGCGATCACCGCATCCTTGCCGTTGCTAGATGCCAGCGCCAGATTCGCATTGTAGTTGGACGACGATGGATTGCTGGAGGAGGGCTGAATCAGCATCTTGTTGTGACGCTCCTGCTTCTTGTGGATCTCCGCGAACCGTTCCAGATTCGCTGCCGTCAGCAGCAGTGAGCCGGAAGCGGCGCTCTGTTGAGAGAAGAGAATGTCCATTGAGTCATGCTGCTGCTGCTGCTGCTACTCTCCAGTGGAGTTATCCGGATTCGTCGGCCTGCGTGGGCTCGTCTTACTCACCCGCGTGCTGTTGTTGCTGTCGCTCGATCCCTGCGAGCTTCTCGATCCCCTCTTGGCAGCCGCCAGCACTGCCGCCGCCGCTGCCGCCGTCACAGCGGCACTTGTCGAGGAGCTGCTGCTGTTGGTGATGTTGTTGCTGTTGCTGGGCAGGCTGCGTTGGTTCAGAGTGGGCGGATTCGAGTGCGATTTGTTCGAGGACTTCGAAGAGCTGGCCGAACTGATGGCCGAGCTCGAGGAGGAGGCCAGCGAGGCGCGGGGAATGTGCCAGTAGTCCTGCATCTGTAGAAAGGCCAAGAGAGTTTGTTAGTTTTGTTTGTGGAAAAGATTGAAGTGCATTTTTGTTGTTGATGTTTAGCTTGGGTTTAGACAAGTTTCAAGCCATACTTTTGGGGGACCTGCTTGAATCTAGATGAGACGTTAGATTTTAAAAGGTTTAGGCTTGAGGTTTATCTAGAGCTCGTATTTTATGTTTAGGTTCTTTAAATTGGGCTCTAATTTTATATAATACAATGTTATTATTTGATTATACAATATCTGAGATATTTAATACTGTAAATATTTTCTTTGCAAATATTACATAAGTAATTATGTTCGTCTCACACCTTCAGTTAATAGTAAAAAGTATTTAGAACCTAATTAGCACCGAGTAAACACTGGTAATGCTACTTCTCGCATTATTAAGTTTTAACAACACTCTGCCAAGACAACCCTTAATTTGTATAACTTTAATTATGCAAACATATATTTTATAATTATTTATTCCATTTAAGACTGCAGTTTGATGTGTTAATAAATGAGGTGAGATCTCAGACACATTCTGTTAGTGTAAAACTGAGCTCTCCTTCGCCTGGAAGCCTTGTGATCGTGTCACGAGCTCGTACATCCGCCTGCTCTACAATATTATTTTTTTTCTGGCCACACATCTAAGTCTTCCCTGTTCTTGGCTCCTCCGCCGCCGCCTCTACTCTCTTCCTGCCACTTTTGGCTGTGCTAGCGTCAGAAGAAATACAACAAAAATGTCAAAATTAAGAAACCTGAACTTTCCAGTTGTCTTTGGGCCTTTGGGTTGTTGTCTTTGTCTTTGTTTTGCATTTGGCTTGTTGGCTCGTTGGCAACTTGTTTGATATTTATGGTCTCTGGTCTTGGTTTGGCTAAAAGCCTGATTTGTATTTATTATTAATTCGGTTAGTGTTTGTTGTTGTTGCGACAGTTTTTTTTTTCTTTGTTACTTTTGGGCAAGCTTTTATCTTGGCCTTTCTCCCGAAATGGCTCTGGCGATTGTTTGGCTTTGACGTAATTGTGGCAATCAATTGTTCTTGATTCTATAAAATCAATTTGCCGGAATACAAAAGTTGCAATTCGAGTTTGTGGCTTTTGTTTGGACTTTGCAGCTTGATTCGTTTTCGATTGAGTTTTCTGTGTGTTTTGTGTGTGCTTTTTGTCTTACACGGCACAGAAGTTAATAAATTTGTTCGTCGCCGCTTCTTGCGTTTTATTTATTGTAAATATTATTTAGGCATGCGGAAGTCTTATCACTCGTTATTTGATTCAACTTGATTGGCCAGTTTTCGATTTGTTTTTTCTCCCCGCCGTATTTATTTTTGAGTCTGTTGTTACTTTACTTACTTTTTGTGCGTTTTTGTTGGCTTTGTTAATTTGTTTCTCGGCTCCCGAGGGGATTTGTTTGATTATTACAGCAATTTATCACACACACAATTTAAGGTAATTAGTAAGTATATCACAATCTGGAGTATTTATACTCAGAGTCTCGCTCCGGTTGTCAGTCTCTCTGGTTCGGTTCTTAATTGGGCTTTTTACGACACGTCTTAAAAGTGAATTTTTAATTTAAACGTATTCAGATTGCGGCTCCTCGCGAAACACTCAGCTGTTCTGGCTGCTGTTGGGGATACCGATTATTAATTTTTGCAAATTCTTCCGATCGTGTCTCTCAGTCAGAAGACGCGTCTTCTTCTCGCAGCGAAGAACTCTTCTTGTATGTGCGCGCGTGTCGCCAAAAACAGAACCGATCTAAACGGCCTCAAGAATCGAACTGAAGCGAGCTTAGCGGATAAGTCGCTCTGCTCACCTGAGTTCTGCCCACCTGAGCGGTGCCGTCGCTGCCGTAGCTGCCTGCGCCGCTGCCTCGGTCGGCGTCGATGCGCAAACCTTCTGCGAGTGTAAGTGTTTGTTGTTTTTGCTGGCTTTCTTGCCGGATTTCGCATGTCATAACATTTGTACGGTTCTCAATTTGTGTGTTGCCGCCACCACTGCCACAGTAGTTACTCGTGAATTATAGACAATTCTAATTACAGAGAACGTATGGGATTTGTTTCAGGGTTCTATTTAATGTCACTCAAGGTAATTTTATGGTTTAGAAAGATGTTCATCATGTTAGAAAGATGTTCAACGGGTTCATTATTAGATTAGCAAGATTTACTGGGAAGATTATTTATAATATTGTCAGCTAGTTGAAACCGTAGGTAATAAATAAGGGTTTAGGTTTTACAATTAATATTAATCTTATTTAACTATTATTATTAATAAATAAAAGGGAATTATAAGAATAGTTTAAATTTGTATAAGAAATATATTTCTTCATCCCCTAATTCATCCTCCTTATCAGCCCTTTAAAATTCCCAACTGGAAGTTCTGAGCTTTAAGCTCTTCAGGAAAGGAATAATGAAGCAAGATTTTTACTTTGTCAGAATATACGTTATATCCTGCTTATACTCGTATCTCTCCTCTTATCTGTTATCGGAATACAAGAATAACGCATAGGATATTATGAAAACTTTTGAGTATCAACTTGTTTCTAAAATGTTTACTTGAATTAAACTTCAACTACATGAAGGGAGGATGCTAAGCTGCTAAGTCTTTGACTTTATATTAGCAATATTATTTATTTAACTTAAACTTAAACTGCATAAAGCGAGGATGATAAGCTAAGTCATGGTAAAATGAGACAGGTAGGACCACTCTCCTATAGCGCTCTCTCGTTGTTACCCTAACATTCAGTCGCTCTCAAGTGTTTGGTGTGAAAGGTGGTGCGAGTGTTACCCTACGAGAGAGCCCTGTCCTTACTTTATTATGATAACACCATGAGCTAAGTCTTCGACTTTATATAAGCTATATTATTTATTTAATTTAAACTTAAACTGCATGAAGCCAGGATGGTTAAGCCAAGTCTTTGGCTTTATTTTCTAAAATTTCTTTATCTTTAATATATTTGCTTATTATTCTTTATTATCTTTATAACATTAACTGAAGGTAAAACCTTGTTATTAATTCAATTAATTACTTTCTTCTTATGCCACTCAATGTTTCCACTTTCCCAGAGCCAACTGTATTTGTTTCTATTTATACAGCTCTTCACGAATGGCAACTTTTCTCCCTCTGTTCTTTTTTTGTTTTGCCTCGATTATGTTTGATGGGCCTGACTTTGCCGGCTTTGATGTTTGGCCTGCTGCTCGCCTTGATCAGCTCATCGAGGGACTTGCCCACTTTCTTTCGGGCATTCTTTTCTTGGCTCTTTTGCCCGCCCTTTTTGCTCATTAAGTTGCAATTGGTTTTGCTTTTTTGTGGCTATTTCTGAGCCCCTCTTCAGTGAAGGGCTCTTGGTGGTCTTGTGCCGTGTGGGCGTCTTTTTCTAGATCCGTTTCGGCGGCCCAGAAATTGGAGTTTGATTGCGGGAAAACCCTAATTCTAATTTAATGTTGAACATAATTAAGGGCAAACCTTGACCAGCTTACACACTCTCGGGTCGTCGCCACTCCGCCCATTCGGTGTAGTACCCGGAGTAGGGCTCCCATAGCCCATTAATGTTTGATTAATACGTCTTTCATTATTAAATCAACGCTTTATGGTCTTATAAATAATATGGCCATTATTTAAATGGTTATTTCGGCTTTTAGGCGAGTCTATTTTTGGCTAATTTCGAGTTCTAAGAAAGCATTTAACGTCAATGATCCACACAAAAGCCTTATATCAACGCACACGATCGGAGATGCAAAAACGGAATTTATCGATTAATTAATATGAAATTTGAAACATGATCTGCGAAGTCCAAGCAAGTTTCCCTTTACAATCTGTAGTGGATGTATATAGTATAAATCATGGCAAACATGTTTACAAAATTCTGGCTGAAAGCATTGAATTCTGAGATCGACCTTTTTCGAATCTTTTGAAATCTTTTGTTGAGTCAATATGAAAATACCCACTTTATCAGTGAGTCACCGCTAGAAACTGATTTCCATTAATAAATTTTAGTTTCTTGAATAATCCCGCGATGTTTGCGTTTCTCTTGGGAGGAATTTGTTAAACAAATTGCCGAAAATCCCCACAAAACGTTTTATTATTGTTATTTGTTTGTTTGTTTTTTTTTTCTCGCTGATCCTAGCCCCGGATTCGATAGTTGTTTTTTCCAAAATCCAGAAATCCAGCACTGATCTCATATTAATATATCATTTATATCAACTTTTGAGAATTGCTTCGGCAAACAGCGAAGGCGAAGATTGCCAACATTTCTATTACAGATTTATTTGCTTTGGGGCTTAAATCGGAGAGCTCCATCTGTCATTTTGGTAGCCAGAGCCCAGCAAATGTTTCTAATTTTTTGTGGCTTCGTCCGTCGAGCATCTTGTTATCACCTTTTAAGTGAGACAAGTGAGTGGCCTGCCGCCTGAATGTTGTATTTTTGGTGTATTTATTCTTTCTGCTGTTTGGCGCTACTCTCGGCTGCCTTGGTATGGGTGAAGTGCGGCCGATTTAATCAGCGGGGAGTTGACAAAGATTACCTGACACGGCCAGTTACCAGAGCACCAGAGTGCCAGAGTGCCAGAGCAGTGGCAATGGACTCCGAATCGCATTAACTGGGGAAATAAGCAAAATAAAACCGAAAGAGTATCTCGAGTGGCGAAGATTGAGGGACGTGGCCACTCGAGGAGATGGGATGACGGCCAAACACTTGCTATAGATCGCCCGAGAGCCGTGCCGAACCGATCCGAGACATTCCCCCAAATAGAATCAACAACACATTCACCACACACACAAAAACTAAAACCCAAGACAAACGGAGATGGATTTTGTTTTTTTATGCATATAATTAAGAATGCAAAATAGTCTCGTCCGTGACGTCGACGGATGGATCTTACGTGCCCAGTGATTTCTGTTCCATTTTGGGTGACAACAATTGGGATTAAAAAAAAACGTTGAATTGATAATTTGATCGTGGTAAACGGGGAAATCCCTTGAAGCTATCCCCAGATAGATCCGTTGACGTATGCCACGCTTATTTTCAGAGGGCCTCGGGGGCCATACAGCATCTCCATCGCCATCTCCATTGATTGCCGCTATTAAAGCTTAATTTTCGCATATAGAAAACGTTTTGGGTATGCAAACAATTTATCGGTTTGCTGCCTTCATGGGGCTGACTTGGAGATTCTAACTAACTAACTAACGTTCTTCTCCCCTATTAGTTAATGCCCAAAAACCATGCGAAATTCCTGAGAGCTTGACTCACTCGGTGGATGCCAAGCGGAAACACGAAATAAATGTCTTATTGATATCTCATCACGTAACTGAGTCTTACGCTTGCTTCAATATATACTCGAAATTATATTGCCGCCTTTGAACAGCTTCTAATTGCGGGTTATGTGAACGCAACTGATCTTTTATTTGTCCGTTTCACACCTGTTTAGCTTATAAAACCCCTCTTAATGGGCTCCTACCTATAAATCAAAGGCAAAAGTCAACTTTGGTGGGGTTTAATATCGAGTGGAATAGAAGTGTGAACAAAGAATTCAAGCTGACAAAAGCCCCTTAGTAAATTAGCTGCTTTTAAAAACCATTTTGTTTGGTTTCCTGGTCGGGCATATATTTTATTATTGAGATCAGGTCACACACCACAGGGTAGTTCCAGAAAATGGCATTGATTTATTCTAGCTTTGAGTTTCTACGAAATTCAGTCCAACTTTGGTGGGAATTCTGTGATTTTGGAAATTTATAGACACTTTCTTGTGATTTAAGTTGGCTTAACTCCTCGGGAAACCTTTATTTGTTATCTCCTGAACTCTATATCACCCTTAATTACATAAACCCACAAATTATCTCAAAATTACCCAAATTAGTAAGATGTTAAAAAACTTGCTTAAGATATACTTACAATGATAGAATATCTTGTTCTGGGCTTAATTACCATTAAACTATTGTGTTCTGGAGACGTCTTTACATTTTCAGTTGTATTTAATTTATGGAAAAACCATTCACGTTGACAGTTTCAGCTTGAAAAGATCTCGTTTCTCACACTGCGATCACTACGAACATTATATGGGATATCCCCCCAAAAAAAAAACAAAATGTTTGACTAGGTTAACCGGATAAAGTTTCCAAATACAATTTGTTTTGTAATCCGCTTATGGCGCAAATAAATAAATAAATAGCTACCAGATCGATCTCTCAAATCTCATTTACCATGCAAATGTCAATACGGATTCTATTGTAGCCACTCGAGAGCTCATTGTATCTGCGTCTGCTTTTTTAGGGGGCGCCGGAGCGGAGCGGAGCTGAGCCGAGCGCCCGCCGTTCCCAATGGGAACTAGTTTGGTGGTGGTGGCAACGTTCTAATCAGATTTAAAGGCAAAACAATTCTAAATGGAAAGGAAAAAAAAAAATACAAATAAAAAAGAAATCATTTGCCACGCTCGATTTCGATTCCATCTCCCTCTGTCTTGAGATGTTTTGGCTTTATACTCTACTTCTGGCCACAAATAAGTCAAGTTTAAGCCGCTTTTAATGAGCATACAGTAGCACATCGCAAATGGGGAAAACATGGGAGAGTGGGATGTGTTTTAAAAAGATTTACTAAAATTTTTTTGTATTAAATATAAATATTTTTCTAAATCTATTCATTTTTTTGAAGGAGATTCAAATTTGTAAGGAATTTCATGGATTTTTAGAAGGTTTTCAATCGCATAAAATATTAGAGTGTGCAACTTTTTTAACAAACTGGTTTTATACTTAATTTTGGTGGAAAGTTAAAAACTAGGCTCTGAATCTCCAATTTCAACCCATCACTTTATCATGACCTTAGCTTCCTGAAGAAAACCTTATAGAATGCAACGATTTCTGTAACAAAACATAGTTCAAGACTTAACCCTTTTGAAAAATATAAAAATCTGAAAGAATAGCCTCTTAATTTTCAAATTTGTAGCCCATCATTGTACCATAGTTTCTAAGACAACTAAGAAGTGGTTTTATGTTCTGATAACATTATTTAATCCCACAGATTTGCTCTTGTAATTTAACCTACAAGGTAGACTCCATAATCCCCATTTGTGAGCATTCACTGCACCCTGCACCTTAGTCTAAAAGACAACTCTCCCGTTTATTCGATGTTAACCTCTCCATTAATTATAAACAATTTACCAATCGTTAAATTATTTACTTTACTTAACAAAAAAAACTTAAAAGGGAGGCTGCCAAGTCCCCTTCTATGACCCATCACTGTACCCTACACCTCAGTTTATTGGGCGACTCAGCTGTTTTTTGGCTCGCTGATAACATTATCGAATACAAAACACTCGGCACACACTTATAAACACTCGACTCCATCAACGAAGCTATATCGATTGTTGTTTCTGTTTTCTATTTTGTTTAAATGGACGCTGGCTTGTTGTTCCTACGCTACTTTGGTCGGAGGAGAAGACCGTTGTCTGTGGCTGTTGTTGGGGCCGTTCTTTTTTCCTATTTAAATTTTTTTGGTGGTGCCTGGCACCGGATCGCATCTTTTAGCATAAATTATACGCGGCTAGATATTTAAAGAAAATGAAATGCTGTTCAAGTTTTATAGAATTAATCAGGCAGAAGCAATAACAACATATCGCGCGATTAAAACGGCAGCAGACAAAGATGTCTTTCACTTTGCGCGGCGGCGAGAGAGTGGTTGAGGGGCCGAGGAGGGCGCAAATTAGTCCGAAAAACTCTGGAGATTTGAATGATCGATTAACTGGTTGCCGATTTAACGTGCAGCATCTCAGCATTAGGCCAGCCCGCGGCATTTGCATAAAATCGCCCACCGTCAGACGACGAACCGTCTGCGAATCCGCGCTCTCACCTGGATAAGTGTGCCAGGTCTCGTGCTTGATATTTTGTATATCTCTGCTTTTTTCTTCTTTTTTTCCCGCTGCCGTCGTCGCAGCCATCAATATTGGTTATTATTCATTAATTCATTCACGACGACACCTTCTTTATGCCGCTGCTGCTTCTGCCGCTTCTCTGAACCCAAAAGCGGCGAACTCTGACTTTGACTGGCAGTGACTCTTCAGCTTTGTGTTGTGTTTACCTTTGGCTGGTGGCGGTGGCACAGCTTCATTTCGTGCCTCTATTGTTTTTCCTCCAGCAACAGCAGCATTTGCATGTGTGTCCCACCTTAATGGCCGTAGGTGTGTGCCAGTCTCCCTCTTGTCTGCCGATTTTTGATTTGTGTAAATTTCCTAGTTTCGAGCATGGTGTTCTTTTCCGTCTGCTGCCATTTGCATAACCTTCGGCGAATGCAGAATGGGTTTTTGGTTTTAGAGTCCCTTGAGAAAGCCGCCGGCATTGCCTTTACATTTACTTAATTAGCTTTTCAAAAATTCAAGCCTCAAAAGCACATGCAAACCTTCAAATTTGGGCCTTTTTGGATTGTAAAACCCTTGAGGAATTTGCTTTCATTTTATGTTTACTTAATAAGCATTAAAATTACAAAGTAACTTACTTAAAACGAAGATAAATTCATTAAACAGAAGGGTCTCTTTCGCAATACAATTAATCTAAGAGTTTGGTGTCTTAAAATCATTAAAAATCACTTTTGACTGTTTATTATTTTATAACATATCCTTTTATTCATATTAAATGATAAATATATTATAAATATCCTTTTGTATTATTAGTTGTTGTCTTGTCACTTTAATAAACATTCAAATTACAAAGTATTTTACTTTAGAGGTAGATAATCCATTAAACAGAAGGATTTATTTAGCAATACAATTAATCTAAGAGTTTGGAGTCTCAAAATCATTGAAAAATCACTTTTAACTATTTACTTTTTTATTATTTATCCGTACATTCATATTAAGTTATAAATATCCTTTTGTATTATTAGTTGACTTATCACTTTAAGGGTTTTTATTCTAAATTGAATTCGTATACTATAGAAAAACAATACCAATTTGTTTAAAAACTATCCAGGAACATTCTTTTTCAATTAATTACAATCAGTCATGTTTCTTTTTCTTCCTTCCTTTAATAACCGTAATGATTAATTTATATATATATTTGGTGAAAGGTAAATAATTGAATCAGTTTCTTGTTCTATTCGATTTCCCTAACTCATTAATTTGCAAAATAATTGGACCATTTTGCTCAAATTATTCGCACATTTCTGTGCCGTTTGCACAGAGTTATTTCATTTTTTTGCTGTTGCCAAGCGCAAGTGCCCACGTATCCGCAGATTTAAGATTCTGACTCTTTCTGGTGCTATTTCTGTATTGCTGCCTTACATCCGCGTACAATTGAATGTTTCCAATTGACATCCGCTTCAGTTTCAGCTTTTGACACATTTTTTTTTGGTCACGGCGATCGCTGGGTGATGATGAAGATGATGACACCCACATGGGGCCCCCAAAGATCGGTGATCCGTGATCGCTGATCGCCGAGCTACTGTTGACGCGAGCCGCGTGCTGCTCCGCGGAGAAGAATCGCTTCGGAGTTCGGAGTGGCTGCCACCTTGGCTGGCTGCCCACACGAGCAGCGTAGAGACTCCACTGTGGTCGCTGTGGAAAGCGTCCTTGGTCGGATGCTGCGGCGGCGGCGTCGTCGTGAGATTTAAATTAAAGGGGCTCAGCCTTACCCCCTCTCATTGTTTCTGCCGCTCGAGCCGCTCGCTAATTGATTGCACAGCCAGTTGTCTAATAACTCTGGCTTTAATTATGCTGCGAGCTAATGGGAAAGGTGTTAATGTATGCATGTATCCGTGCGATTTATAATTAATGGCCAGCCGTGGCATATAATTCTAGACGCCAGTGTAATTGCTGTGAACTTGGCCAGGCCGAGCTATCCAAGCCGGGCCAAAGCAAGCCACAAGCCGCATAAATAACTCCATCGCCTCTTTAGGCAACCTGCAACCTGTCGAGCGACATTCCCAACTTCTTCGCCTCCATCAGGCGGAGATCTCAGACCCTTAACCGGACCTCAAGAACCGCTGTACGCACGTCCTTGAACTGGCAGCTGAACTAAATTCCCGTTCTACTGGGGGTCCTTGAACAAAGGAAGACTCGCATCTCGATCCGTTGATCTTGGTGAAGGGCAGGCAGCGAGATCTGGCAGCTGTGATATGTATGCTGCGCCGCGGAGACGTGCCCCTGCCTGCAGTTGCTTGAATTTATTTATAGAGAGTCGGAGAGATCGTTATTAGCTCGCCAAGGTTGTGCAATGACCAAAGCAAAGTCTGGGGCTAAAGAATCATCCGTAGATGTACACATCCGATCATTAATCACAAGAGACCTGCCACTCCAAGCTCGATTACACGAAGAACCCCCTGAACAATCCACTCTACTCCAGTTTGATTGTCATTAACGGAATGGCTTTGGCATTACACGCAGAAAAAGCTGAGAAGGATGGGGGTTTAATGGGTTAAGTTGTGCGATAAGAAATAGATTGTAAAATTAATAAAGTTTAGGTTTAGGGTGCCTATTCTATTATCTATCTTATCCCCATATAAAAACACTGTATTTATTTGTTATTTCATTAAATATTTTCCTCTCTGCAGCTCAAGATTCCCTTCAACGTGACATTCGCTCTGCGTTCCCGCGATCTGGTGGTCAATATCGGTAGGAAGTCGCTGAAGGTGGGTCTCAAAGGTCAAGAGCCCATCATTGATGGCGAGCTGTGCGGCGAGGTGAAGCAGGAGGAGTGCGTGTGGGTCTTGCAAGACAGCAAGACTGTGATGATCACACTGGAGAAGATTAACAAGATGAACTGGTGGAGTCGTTTGGTCACCACCGATCCGGAGATTTCGACGCGCAAGATCAACCCGGAGCCCTCGAAGCTGTCGGATTTGGATGGGGAGACGCGCAGCATGGTGGAGAAGATGATGTTTGATCAGCGGCAGAAGGAGATGGGTCTGCCCACCAGTGAGGATCGCAAGAAACAGGATATACTCGAGAAGTAATTAGTACCCAGTAGTACTTTTACGGAACTCTTATTAATTTCTTATACTTTCCCTTGCAGATTCAAGCAACAGCATCCGGAGATGGACTTTTCCAAGTGCAAATTCAATTAGTTTAATCATTCTAAGCCTCACTTGTACAACTTTCCCTTTCACACTCTTCCTTCACACTCTCCACCACATTCGAAATGTGTGTGTTCTCTACATCTTTCATCCTTTCCAACCACCCAGTAAACTAATGCAAGCAAATAAATATAATTCAAACGGCATTTAAAAAAGCAAAAAACAAACCATAAACCCGGTGAATTTTTTAATATTTCAATATGTTAAATACCAATTAGTTAAGTGAAAGCCAAGCGGCGATTAAAATCGATCATTCATGAAGGAAAAGGCGGGATGAAACCAGCTTGGGCATCTGCAAATAAACCAAGGTAATTTCTCGCTTTTATGGCCACCTTTTAAGGTGAATTTAAATTGAATTTATTTATTGGATTCCCGAACTGGATCTGGATCTGGATCGGTGGAATTTCTTGGGTCTCATTGCCGAACTTGCTTGGCTTTAACGGTTCTGGGTAATCCTCTTCATTTCAGCGAGAGGAGAAGGGTGTGGCCTCCGATCAGAATTTCTCAGTAGTTCTCTGGGTCAATGATCTGATTAATTTATATATTTTGCTGTATACTTTTGTTGCTCTCCACTTTTGAACTTGTTCTTAGTGGCGACGATCATAAATTAGTGTGGCGGCTGGCTTCATAAATAGTTTCTATAGATATTATGTTGATTTTGCAAGCTCTGGGCTTTGACCAATTTGTAAAGTGCTAAGCAATTTTTTAATGGCTACGACTAATTTGGCAACTAATTTGTTGTCTTGGCTTTTGAAGTTATTTTGCGTATTTTATTTGCCACGCGCCGTGATTTTTCGTCTTTGCGATGAGAGCGTGTCACGAGGTGGTACTGAGGAGCTTGAAATATCGGTATCTTAAGTTGGAGGAGTATAAAATGCAACTTTAAAGTGTACTTATGAAGTTAACGTTACATATTTATACCATAAAATGGTAATGATTAAGTTAGGATGGTTAAAAACAAATGCTATAACAGTTTTTCTCAAAAATATCTGCGGAATTTAATATTTAAATGGTTTAAACGTTATTCGGGTTTTTAGAATTTAAACGTTGTTCGGGGTTTTAGACTTTTCTCATCTCAAAAAATATTTATATAATATTTCAAAGAACTTTAAAATCGAAAAACACCCGAAACTATATCCCAACTGAACCATCTCTAGTTTTTAAAAAACCACCAAAGTAGTAAAGACATTTGATACGCCCCGTTTAGTTGTTAATTCTCGTAGCTCATTAATTAAATAAAATGTTTCTCAAACTGTGTTTAACAAGCCGTAAAAAAGAGAAGCGTACCCCGTGTACGAACAATGCCAAAAGGCCCTAATTAATGAATGGCTATGACTGACGGTTTCCCCATATCGCGCAATGGGGTGGAGGCCAAAAAAGGAGATGGCTTTGGGATAGTAATCCCATCAAATCATCGTTTGTCATGCGAGAGGTTCCACTACTACTCTATGCCTTACTTAATTAATTACCAATTAATATCATAAATTACCGTCAGCTGAGAATACGAGAATTGCGCACAAAGGCTGTGCAAAAAAGTGGCATTGTCCCTAATAGCCAAAAATAAATTGTAACAAATTGTTTGGTGAGGGGAGAATCAAACATGCAAACAGAACAGAACAGAATGGAGCCCGGGGTAGAACCGGATTTTTGGTTTGAACTTAATATGTGGAATTTTGTTTGTTATAAATTGGAAAGTACCGAATGCTTTCGGTTCATATATCCGCTTCGGTTTTCTACCGTCCAATTAGAAGGCAAACCGACCGGTTGACCGGCGAAAGAGACCCGGAGACAACTCCCGGGGAAAGAGAAAGCCCGCTAATAAGTGTGGTTAGATAATAGCAAGCCGCAGCAAAGCGATTTCTGCATCCAGAATCTCGATAACTGACTAATCGCAGGCAGCGATTAGAGGGAAATTTAGTTTTTGGCCCTAAGGCGCTTCGGTAATTAAATTCCAGGCCGCAGTCAGGCTCTATAAATAGCACTTTTATTCAAATCAATTGAACTGTTAAATGACGCACGTGATGAATGCGTCTTGTGTCCAGCAGAGAAATCAATAAATATTAAATGTATGAAGAAACAAAAATAAAAAGGGGGGTAAAAAAGCAAATCAACAACAATGGGAGCCATAAATAATGAATCCGGGTGCCGTGCCGGGTTCTACTGTTGTTTCTGCTGTTCTGTTCGAGTCTCTTTTTTGTATTTTTATTATTACTTATTTCGACAGCCGAAAAGTTTTGGTAATTTCGAGTGTTTCCCACATCAAACACACGGTCGAACACTGAGAGTTATAGCGCAAATTATTCCTCTGGGGCGTTCTCAGCTTGTTTGAGACAGTCGGGTCGCGTGGGCTATTCTATTTTTTCCCCTCGCAACTTATTTTTTATGCTGGTAATTGCGGCACATTTGTTATTTTTAGCCAATTTTTTTTTGGAGTCTGGTTGCTCGCCCCTTAAGTATAACAGTTCGGGAGGGGGAGCTATGGGGTGTGCGGGGGGACTTGGGTAAATCGGGAATAGGAGTCTGGGGCCTGTGATCAGGGCTGATGACTCTATTGTAAAGCTAGCGCGTCATGTTGCCGGTCACGCCTCATAAATTCGTCTAGACTTTGGCTCAGACAAAAGACTTAGGCAACGAACTCGCATAGAAATCAACGGGGGCCGCGCTGGAAAGTTTCGGCTTACCAGGTTGACGGGCAAAAAGCGAGTCGCCTTTTGTCCAGTTTCTGTGATCGGTTTGAAGGTCAAGCATAAAACTGCAGTGGCCATAACAGTAAATACCTTAAAGCCAAGACACATAAAAAAGAGACAGCGTAGAGGGAGAGAGAAAAAAAGCCGATTTATACGTTAACCCTGTCTATGTGACATGTCTCTTGCCTTACCTACTTATTTTATGGTCAAAGTAAAGCTTTAAATAATTTAAATTTATCTTTAAATTACAAATTTATTTATGTTCTATCACTATAATTTAGTAGAGCTAAAAATTCTCCAAACTCTTCAAAACAACAAAGAATTTGCATGATTTATTAAACATTTTATTTATTTATTAAGCATACTTTCAATGATTACAAGTAATTTGTTATTTTAATTCGTCTTGAAAACATCAGGAAAATATTTATTGAAACCTCGTTGATTGCAATATGCATTGCACTGCCATAAATCAGCAGGAAATAGTGCGTATAATTAAATCTCCCAGCACAAGCTAATCACCAGCCATAAGGCATACATTACGAATACATAAAACGGATTTGCCTGATTGAGTCATCAAGCAAGAATGTATTTTTAATCCCTGTATAAGTATCTTCAAGAATTGTATTGATATTGATATGACAGGGTTAAGGTTGCTCAAACGAGAGAGAAGGGAATTCCCAATGTTGTGTTAAGCTGGAGGCCCGAACCCAGACCCCGGTGGTGGGCTTGTCGCCATGGAACCATGGAGGTGGAGTGTCGAGTGTTGAGTGCCTGGTGTGTGGCTTGAGGGAAGCCATGGCATTGCCACGGTTGGCCGGGTCTCGAGATGTGCAGACAGGCGGAGATTAATGTCTTCGACTTATGGCCGTTGTGCCTGCCATTTCGTCAGCCGATCGTTCAAGGGTTCTAAGCGCTGCATGTCAATAGTATTATATGGTTAAATATATCCGGCTGCGTTCCCGGACCTGATTCATGCTGCAGTTGGCCTGCATTTACATACATATAGAGTCGTATTTATTGTATTTATTTTTGTTTGCTGCCGCTGCCTGTGGTTTTGCCTTCACTTTTTGGCCTGCCATTGCCTGCAGGAATTTCCAATTAGCTTTGGTTATCGCACAATTTGCTGTTGGCCTGGCCTGCTGCATTTGCATATCGGGGCTCTGAGCGATTTATAGATGCTATTAGCCAGGTTTTTTGGTGGTAGCTAATTTATGGCGGGTTTTAGGGGATTGAATTTAGTTAAGGATGCAAGGGAAAGTCAAATCCTTTAACAAGAAGGAGTGCTTGTTAAATCAATAATTACATAATATCTTTACACATTTTTAGATTGGATAAATAAACGTTGTATTTACATATATTTCATATTCAGGTGTTCTATATCTTTTCCACATTTTGTATTTAATTTCAAAGCGTAGTTTCCCGTTTTGTTCTTATTTCTTTTTTCATGTTATTTGACTTTTTCTTGTTGCCAACTGCTTGGCTTGGCCCAAATCATGTTGTTGGCCTGCGGTATACAGCAGCTGTTTAACCGTTCACCGCTTTAGATTGCGATCTATTAATTGGCCATTTTTGGCAAATTATTTGCCGATTTTTTTCTTCGATTTTAATGCTTTGTTTTCGGCTTTATCTTTTGTCTGAATTATGACTAATTTTATGGTATTTAGAGTGCGGGCGACGACTTCTTTATGGGGTTTTTCTGTGGGCTGATTGTAACATTTCCTTTAGTAAATTTGTTTGCATATGAGAAAGTTGTGTTCGCCACATAATTAATTGGCAAAGCTCTCTTATTGGGTTTAAGTTTTAGCCCCACAGATGGATGACACATTCTATTTGGCATAACGATCTAAATATAAGATTCTCTTGGTGTATTCCCATGACTCAGTTTAGCTTTTGACTTCCTTGCTAGTTTAATGTTATTTTTTTGTAAATTTAATGATAAACAAGTCGAAACCATATGTTTGTCCAGTGTCCATCGTGGGTGGTCGACAATCATTTATCCAAATGCGAGGTGGGAATGGCCGGCACAATCAAAGTTATTAATAACACAACAATATAGTATCATTTGTTAAACATTTTATGAATTGCTGTTCTTTATGCTGTGTTCATCGCCCGAGAATGTGGCGTGAAAGGCAGAAGAGCACAATCGCAGAGATGATGATGATGATGCATCTGGGTAGGGGAATGGGGCTTGAGATCGTGATTGGGTCTAATGCATATGTCTAGATATGCAGTATCATAAATGGACGCGGACAATTAGAGAATGATTTCACTCGATTAAACTTTGAATGGAGGAAGTTCTTGGGTCGAACTTCAAGATTGCATAAGTGATTGAGATTTTCTTGGTTGCATAATTTCCCAAGAAGACGACTCTCTTGTTATGTGCCAGCTCATGGAAAAGCAATTAAAAGTTTCCTAATCGTAAGTAATTGATTGATTCTGCATAATAAAACACTAAGAAGTGGTATTTAACGTAATTATTAATTGTTTTGCAGATTTTACTGGTGCATTTTGGTACTTTTTGGACCAGTTTTATTACTCTATAGCCAAGAATCATTACCCTTACTTCTACTTGAGCTTTTAAAGTAAAGCAATTTCCAAAATCGTAAACGTTTACTGAAATGTAATTATCATAATTGCCACTCATTTATTTTGCTTAATTTTTCAGTAACATTTCGGTTATCTAAAACCTTTTATTTTTTATCAGTTGTATATCAAATTGTTGGGTTTTTATGATCATTTACGTTTCATTAGCTAATTAATGGGCAGGCTTTCCTGGCCCCTTCAATTAACACACTATACCGAAGAGGTGAGCAGGGGGCTGTTTGAGCACTTGCATAATTATTCACACGTCTGGGAAGTTAAATATAAAACAAAAGTTAAATAAAGGCCGAGGAAAAAACCAACAAAAATCTGTCATTAAAGTTGACACGGGAAATGCCCCACGAAAAGGGGTGAACAGAGTGCAAATTTTGGAGGGGGGATGTAAACATGGGGCGGGGGATTTACTTAACCCAAAGCAGCCCCCTTGAGCTTGCATTCCGGGGCGGGGCAAATATTTGTCTTGTTTTCACCTTTATTTTCTATTTACTTGGATAGCTTCTTACTGGGTTTGTTTGAAGAGATGAAGATGAGATGAGATGAGGGTTACTTTTGCTCTAGCCAGTAAATGTACCTAAGGTACAAGTTCAGAAGTTATTTATTATAAAATATAGGTAAAAGTTAAACGTATAAGAAATCCGAATTTGAGGAAATCTTTAAATCGAAAAGAAAAATTATTTAATGTAATTTTTCTAAACAAGGAATCTACATTTTCACCAAAATAAATAGATAGTACAATAACTAAAAGTGTACATTATACTCGTATTATATATTATTGTTATTATATTTTTTAATTGTACAGAAAGTTCAAAGTTATTTTATAGAATAAAGTTTTTATTTATATATTTAGTGATTTCATAAAGTTGATTGTAAATATTATAAACTACAAAGTAAACAAATTAATGCTTTGGTAAAAATGTTTTTTTGTTTTATTTGAAAAAAGCTTGGAAGAATAATAATTTAATTAATTTTTATTCTATAAGGTTCAATCGACTTTACTCGCATAAATATTATATTAATAATTCATATTAACTAATAATATTTAATAAATACATGTTCCAAATCATTAAGAGCCGTAAAAGTACCTATAATGAAACCATACAATTAGGTCCCCAAATTAGTACCTACGAGTACATGTTACCCCTTGTTTATGGTCAATAGCTTTAAAAACATGTAAAGATAAAGTCAAAAAAACACTATTTGCCAGGCAAATCTCACAGAACAGCTGATAGCCAGTCCGTCCGCCCTCTCAGGCCCACCGATCGCCGATGGCTGCTTAGCGTGTTCATGCAAATTCGACCTTGACACAATTCCGTTTCATAACAGAGAAGCAAACAAATGAGCGAGGGAGGCAGGCGAATACCCAACACACAACACCCATGTGTGTGAACGAGTGTGTGCGGGGCGACACACATAAAGAGACAACAACAACAACAACGACGGCGGTGGCGAGGTGGCAGCAGGTGAGATGGAGACAGAAACCCGTGTAATAACTCAACCTCAAGTGCGGGCCAACTAAAAAAAAATACAACAAAAAATATCCACTTTTTTGCGGCTTTTGCAGTGAGAGAAGTTTTAGGGGATCCAGAAAAGAAACTTGAATTTTGTTTAGATATTTAGTAAAAATAAAATTACCTTTATATCAATATTAATTAATTTGGAAAGATATTTACGAATAAACACATATTTATGAATAATGAATAATGAATGAATTATTCTTTCCAGGCAAAAAAAAACATTCAAAAAAGGAGCAGTAAATGTATAAAGCATCCACGATTTGTTTAAACTAAATAATAGTTGATTCAAAAATAGTCCAACATGTATTTATATAAACATTAAGTAAAAAGATTTTCATTTAGTGTTTTTACAACAAGGTAATCACCATACAAAATGTAGATAACTATTTTAAGAGCACTATATTATGATAAATTATTTTAAATATATACTATATAATATATTTTAGTTCTTAAATATCCTTACTCTTACTTATCTAATTTTTCTATCATTCTTTATATTTTTTGTTCGATCTTAAAACATATTTCTACTGTGTAGCCGCTGTCGTTACACGTCGCTACCTCGCGTTTATGCTCGCCACCGGCATTCACATGGCCAAAACGGCTTACGAAAACTGTTTTTAGTTTACTGCCAAGAAGTCAAGTCTGAGAATTGCATGCTCTGAACTTTGCTGGATTTTCTCTGGGAGATTTATGGGGGAGGTGGGCCCCGAGGTATGGGTGCGGGTGTGGACTTGCACAAGCGATGAAGTGCGATGAGCAGCATGCGATGGGGAGCACTCATTGGAAATTCTAATAAATCGGGCCCAGACCTGTGTCAGGTCAGATCATCTCACGATCTTCGGATCCGATTCGAGATCTTTAAAGCTCCCATCCCCCATACCAATCCCATATCGGATCGGATCAAAGGCGAGCTACCGACAAATTTTGAGTCATGTTTCGGTGCCAATTTGGCTGGGCTGGCTAAAAGGAATAAAAAATATGCGATGGGGGATAAGAAACAGAAATCGAGACCTCCCCTGAACACAATGAACTTCTAATTAATTTCAATTTCGTGGGCTTTGTTTTTGCTTTTCCTTTTAAAGGCAGCCAACTTAATATCTATTATTAATTAGTTAACACATTTCGCGCATTAATGAAGGAGCTCTGAAAGCGACTCATCGATGGCACGTGGAAGCATTTTTTATCGTTCCCCGTTCCCCATAAATATGCACATATCTATTGCCATTGCTCTCCCCGATCTGATGGGAATACATTCTTGGCCGGATTTCATTCTTCAAGCGGACACCTTGTGGCGAAGATTTGCATGGAATTATCGAGGTAAGGCAATCAACGGATTTCGCGTGTGTGGCAGGTGACATCGTGTATCTTGTGAATGGGAGCTGATTGGGAATGTTGATAGGGAAGTTTAGAATTTATTACCCAAGAGTGTTCGGAGATAAAGTGATAAGTTATGCTGCCAAAGTAATCCTTTAATGGGTTTGATTTGCATGCCTCTTTAGCAGTTGAGAAAACAAGATATTGGTTTTATAATTAAATGGGTTTCGAAGGAGCTACAAAGACCAAGATTGATAATGATGTAAACATTAATTAATTCTATTACAAGTTGATTTAGAATATAACCTTTGCAAGTGTTGATGCGAGTTAAGTGCCAGTGAGCTTTATGATTTAATTAATAACCAATAAGCTCCCTTCTAAAATGTAAATAACCTTTAAGGCAATTTTATTACAACTATTTATTTAGTTTTAACTTTAAATAATTAACTCTATATACTGCTCTTATTCAGAATAGTTTGTAGAATCAAAGCAGTTCCCATTCTTCAGATCTTCTGAATTATTTGCTTAATGTTGGCGATTTCCTCTCCTGCAAACTACTTCCCCAGCTTATCATTTCTCACGTTCTGAGATCAGATAAAATTCTAACATCTTTTTGACAAACTTCCTTCCTTTGTGATCTATCTTCTTTTTTGCCACAAAAATAAATTAAGCTCGACTTCTGCTTCTGGGGATTAATTCATTTTTTCGAAAGTGAAAATGCCAGAACCAAATCGGAGCTCCAGATGGCAATTCCAAATCCGTTTCGGTCGCAGTCATTATCCGATTTAAAGATCAGCCCCCACGAACAAAAAAGGAGACTCTTCAGAATGTTTATTTGTGTATCTCTTACACAACAATAAATTATAAAGATTTTTTGTGTGCTACCAAATTGGATGATGTGCCGCGGTCGCTTCCCCATTCTCAGCTGGATATTCACGTGGGTGCTGGCTGTTAGCTGTTGGCTGTTGGCTGCTGACTATATATGATATTGTCAAATCCGACAACGATGCCGAACCCGAGAAGTGGCAGCAAATCGACAAAGTGAAGGGAAACCTCAGTCTGGGAATGCGAGCGAATTGATTGAGTTTAAGTACGAGTATTCCGCTTTACTTTTTGGTGACACGTGTCCCAAGAGTCGAGGGGTTCGTAAACTTTATATAGCTTCCGTCGCGGAACAAAACAACCTCCGCGCGACTTAATAGAATTTGTTATTAACTCTGAAATTAAACAAAATTGCATGGCTGAGCAGAAATTGCCCAACATTTAACATTTACTTTGGCGCTTTTTTTGCTGTCTTTTTTTTTTAAGTTTTGTTCGAGAATTCTGCACAAGGTTATCAAACACAAACACCAGCACCGAAATTGAATGCAATTAAAGTTTGCATTGAAAGCCGCCGAAAAATTGCTTCTTTTTAAGTATTTTAATAACCGAATGCAATTTGCAGTTCGTTCTCGGTGTGTGTGTGTTGTGGGTCTCGAGTTTGTGTGTGTTTTCGATTCTTTCTGGCACGTCTTACCCACCGAACAAAGTGCAATAAAATTTAGCAGTTCACCACCATTTAAAATTGTTGGCTTCAGAAGTGATTTCGGAAACTTATTCACCAAGAACATAAACGAGTAGCTGGGCAGTCGGGTTTAACAAATTTTATCTTCTGTTAAGTCAATAAATTTGACAAATAAATGTTCGTAGAATCATAAGAATGTTTTATTTATATATATTAAACAAAACAACCCAGATACTAATTTACTCAAACGGAATTTTTTGAGGTTTTTGAAATATATTATTTATTAATATTTACATACATTTTGTGTAGATTAAAAGAAATTAATCAATTTATAAAAAGCAAGTATTAATATTACAATATTCGAAGGGTTTATCAATAATGTGCATTAAATATTAAAAACATAATTTTTGGAAGTTAATATTTATAAGACACAAGTCCAGAATTTTCGCAAAAAAATTTATATTTCAACGACATCAGTCTAATTTCAGCTCAAAGCTATGTACTATAGTATAGCATATACATATACTTGGTTAATTTTGTTTTACATTTACTTATTTTTATTATTTTTTATTTTTCCACCCACTAATATTTTTGAAGATTTTTGTTATGGTTCACTGGTTGCTTATTAATTATATAGCAAAACTAATTAAAATTTAAAATATTACTTTTATTATGCTAAATTTTTTCATTTCCTATCCACTAATATTTTTTTCGAATATTTATTCAATGTTTTCTTATTATTTTTATTGCAAAACTTCAAATACTACTTCAAATACATATAAAAATGCCATCTTTGATTTCCGAACAATTTCGAAATGTGTAATTTAAAGTAAGATCAGAGAAAAAGTCCGCGAAGCAATAATTCCAATTTACTTATTGATCAACCCACTGAGGCTTAACTTAAAAAATAAAAAATATGTCGCGAAATTATGATGAATGATGGGGTTGGGAAAAATTTGCAATTGCCAAGAGACGTAAAAAACAAACCGAAATAAGAAAAGGAGACAAATACAGCAAAAAAAAAAACTAAATTGTAAACACGTTTTTTTATTTTTCTCTCTTTTTTAAGCCATTGCGGTGTGCCGCCTGGCATTAATGGGCCAAGGGGCGTGGCACTTTTCGGAGGCGGCTCAAAGACAGGCCGCCGACTTGTCACGCACATTTCTGTTGTTGCTCTCGCTTAGCCTACTTAACTTGTTGAAGTTAAAGTTGCAACAACACAGTGTGTATCTTTTTGGTGGGATAAATTTGTCATTTACCTGCTTGGGCGCATCCATTTTTGACCAGGTGAGCAAAGTTGTCGGTGTGAGTGGGAGGGATGATTGGAATTCAATTGGGCCTCTCTTTCGCTTCTTATTTTCGCTGATTTGTATTATTATTATTTTTATTTTAGATGTGTCTTCACTTGGGCTACTTTGCGGCGTGTATTTTTAGATTTGTTTGTTTGCTTTGAAGGTTATCGGTGAAATTCGGAACTTTTGATTTCTTTCTTTGATTATTTCGATTACAGTTAATGGGACTTCCCTCGTTATCGGTCGTGCTTCGATTTATGATTTATCGTAAGCTACTTTCAGTTTCTTTCCTTTTCGCGATTTCGATACTCAAAGTCCTTCGATTTCGTTATCGATCGATCACTTTCGATTGCTGGGGCAACAATTTTGAATTGACACTTTTCAACTTGATTCCCTTTTTTTCTGTTTCGATTTTTCCGTTCGCCGCCACAACTTTATTTCGATTTTGGAAAAGATTAATTTTCGCATTCACCGGGCAAACTCGTTCGGGACTTAAAGTTTTTGGCGGTAGTTGGCAAATGTAACTCAGTTTTTTTCTTCTATTTTTCTAACTCTATCTTTAACTCTAAGCTGGCTGACTGCTCTGCTGGCGCGTGCACACTCCGTTGCGGCTGTGCTGAGACTAACTGCGACGGCGGCCGCCCGACGCTTCAAGTATTAAGAGAAAAAACTACATTAAACATTATTTGCTTTGGGGGGCCGCCTGCAAACACAGAGACTCGGTCGAGCACACACAGCTGCAGCACACTCACACTCACCCATACACCATGACAGGCACGGCTATAATTTGTGCGACGCTCGGCCGATCTGAACTTTTGTGGTTAATGCCAAAAGTTGGCTTCTGCTCGAGTGGCCCGCGGTCGGGCCGAAGTTGCGAAGAAGCTGCGACCGGAGTGGGCGTGGAAGTGGGGTCAGAAGTGGACTACGGGTACAGAGGGAAAAATTAAGGGGAAAACTATATCCAGTGGGAAATATAAATGGTGTTTCAGCTTTGCTTAAACCCCTATCGAAGTATATTTAGACGTTTATTTAAGTTGTAATTTGAATTCTTTGTTAATTAAATGATATAAGGTTTTAATTTATTTAAGTTAGGACTTAATATTTGAATAACAAAAATGCAATATGAAATAATATATAAAACAAATAATTAAATCAATGATTTTTTCAAAGGCAATCAGCAAGAGGTGCAAAATTTTCCAACATAAATATAATATGCAGCTAGACACAGTTGGAAATTCTATTGGAATAGAAGGGATAAGTCTCCCGATCTATTTCTTGTTTGCCATTTCACTTAAAAGCTTAAAAAATAACATATTTTGGGAATAAAAACCACATATAATAAACTACATATTTTGATTTCTCAGATCATTTTTCTTTCCTTTTTTGTGTCCAACTAGTAATTTTTTTAAGTGTACCTGCATTTGAGCTTTGCTCTATCACAGAACCAGATACACAATCAAGGTCACCACCAGCTTCCGTTTCTTTCAATGCGGTTTCCCTGCGTATTTTCTTTTTTGTTAAATTCATCCACCTTATGTAATGCAGTTTTAATTGAATATCTCGCGGAGGGAGATTCCCAGCATGAAGTTTTTATTTTGCAGCAAATTGTGAAATTGTGTAAGGTTTTTACCTTTATTTTTATTTTTTTTTTTTTAGGCCGCTGCCATTCCGCACGTACACAAGAGATGGAGATAGAAAAAAGTGAGTAAGAGAGAGAGCAGTGCCGGCAACGACCTTGACACATATTCGGCGCCGAAGTCAACGACCAACGAAGCTGGCTCGGAAAACTCTACTGTTGCGGCGGCTTTTCGGCGGCCAGGTGAGTCATGCGGAGAAAGAGCTAAAGAGATGGTGAGAGTGTGGCAAACAGGTGTATCTGTTTGCCATGAACTTGAATTCGATGGGGGCTTCGTGTTGAACAAATCTGTAACACAGCTCACAATGAAGGTCACTTTATAAGGCAGAAATAACATGAGATTGATCTGTCTTACTCGGGGAACGTTCGAGATTCAAAAATGGTGAAATAAAAAGATAGAGTCTTGGGAAATTATCCAATTATACAATTATTGTAACTTTTGAATATAAATATAAAATTATATTGATTTAAAATGCAATTAGTTTGTTTTAACACAGAGATTTATGATCCATAATTCCAAAGAGATTACAAGAATAGACTTCGGTGTTTCATCCAACAGAAGATTTAACCATTAACGTAAGCGTGCAAAAAAACGTGACAGTTTAGGAGTCTGCTTAAAAGTCGTAAAGAAGATTTATGTTATGTATGGGCCACTAAATGATCATCGGCTGTAAAGGCAATTGTATAATACTGACAAATTAATAGTCGCAGTTATGACCATTAAATGTAAGAGCCTAGTAAAAATAATGGCGAATTAGTGAGGCATCGTAAATTAAGAGTTTATACAATCCAAATCAGAGAAATACAACTAAGTATAAAACATGAGGGTAATTTATAGAAACATCTGCCAAAACTTGAATTTCATCAATGCAGCTGATCTTTTATGGGCATTTCATCAGCTGGGAATTAAAGCAAGACATCAATAAATAAATCTGATGGATTTTGGGAACTCCCCCTTGCTTCGCATCATAGGCTGCATATTTTATACAGCTTCTTCTTTATTTTTTTTTAGGCTTTTGCATTTGTTTTTCGTTGTTGTGATCGCTGTGTTGATGTTGGTCAGTTTTGTTTTGTTTGCCAATGACGGGGCAAATTTTCCAGGCCAACAGCTTTGAACCCTTCAGATGCCAGTAGTTTCGAGCTTTCCGGCCAACTCTCGGTGGCCTAAACGGCTCGGTTAACATTCAGTTGCAAATTGCTGTTAATTTCCAACTAAAATATTTATACCGCCAGACAATGGTGGCGGAGAAATAAGTGGATCAAAGCTGGCCCCAAGAACCTTGATAGTGCGAAACGCCTCAAATGCAAATTGAAGTCAAGAATAGAGGCTGAATCGGTAAGCCGATATTTGAATACCCTTAAAGTAGGTTAGAAAATAGTATATTTTAACAAATCTTCTGCTTTATGGCCATAAAAACCAAGCGTATTTTGCTCAAAATATATATTTACCCAAAATACTCAGAGGTATAACCCCTCAGTAAGTCACAAACACCATTACCATTTTGATAATACCCCCTGCAAGGGTACAATAATATTTTTCCTGCTATCGGGCAGAATTAAAGCCAACCCCCCTTCGGCGAGGTCTAATCTCTGGAGGGGGTCTGTCTTTGCTGCGGAGTCTAAGCCGCACTTAGATCGCTTGACAAATGCCACAAAAGCCTTGGCAACGACTTACCAGCAGCCATCTTTCCAGCTGCCAGCTCTCTTGGCCAGTTAAGCCGTCGATGACTTTAATTACAGTTATTCGAGCTAACGGCGTCTGAGCTGACATTTGCATGGATGTTTTTTTTTTTGTATATTATTATTAATCGCGCAGAAAAGAGAACCAACCCAAGTGCAAAAGTCAAGATTTCCCGGGTGGGAGTTTGGGAATTTGCTCACTCCAAGGTGGGACTGTGTGCACGGATGATTTGTGTGTGGTGAGTCGCAAAGTTTAGTACTCATTAGTATACAAATTTATGTTATGTACTAGGCAGAAATATTGCCATTGCAAGTATTGACAACTATTGCATAATCCCAAGTCCACGAGCTTGCCTATTAAACTACTGTAATAAATCAGAGTTCCATGCAAGATGTTAATAAGTTAAATGTTAAACGAAAAAGTCATGCACGGGTTTTATTTATATTTTAAATGGGTGATAAAATCCTATTAAATACCAGCGCAAATAGGTTACATTATCCACTTGAGATAATTAAATATTTTATAAAATCGTTAACTTTTTTACGTGATAGTACCATTACATTAATCATTTGTACTGTTTTTTTATGCAGTTAAAATAATATCACTTATAAGCAGTGTTATTATAATACATTAAAATTTATATTCTATATAAATTTTTATATTTTACACATATTTTCTTTACATTATTTACTCGTATATAATATTATTATTATCACATCACTCATACGCAGTGTTGCCTCGGCTCACATATATTACTCTTGTCTAGCTACTCATTTTTAGTTATATCCAAACATTTCATACTCGATACCATAAAATATATATATATTAATATATATATATATAACTATTATATATAATATTACCCCAACATTACTCATACGCCACGTTTCCCCATAATTTTGAAATAATATCACTCATACGCAGAGTTGCTAGCATAACCCCATGTAAATTATATATTTAATATACATATTTTATAGTTTAATTTTATTATTATCACATCACTCACACAAAACTTTGCCTCGGCTGACATTTCTTATTAAAATTTAACGACTAACTTTTGGTTATACCCAACATTTTCATACCCAATTACCAGCCAGCGTTGCTAAAGCCATAACTAATATAAATATTTTGCTGGATTTTATGACAACTCTAATTAATAATAGGTGTTAAATGAGTTTGCCAAAAAAACTTAAACGTTGCGTGCAGACAGCAAGGGGGAGAGGTGCTGAAGGGGATATATCAATGTCGCATTGCTTATCGGCCGGTGAACCCAACTCTAGTATTAGCATTTTTGCGCTGGCCAAGAGCCATAATTTTGGCAAATCAATTCGCTGCGCTCAACATGAGCAACTTAATAAATAAGATATTAATAAATATAAACTGTCAGTCTAGCTGGCCGCCGCCGGACTCAGAGCGACGTGTGCAGCTGTCATAATTTCGGACTCTAAAAAGCGGTACGGGGAACTCGTGCCTCGTTCAATTTTTCGGAAGCTCAATCAAATTATAAAGACGACGGACACCAGCAACAACACACAAGACAGGCTTGCAAATTATTTACAATTTATATGCACACAATCTGTGGGCCGGCAACTGTGAAACCTTCAACTGCGGTTTAGCATTAGCGCCGATTTTGGCCAGATTTCACTGTGGTAACTGCCCTTGCCACTCTTTGCTAAACGTTCTCTAAGGTTGCTGGGAAAGTTTTCATCTATGGAATGCTGAATGCCAGTCGCAGGTCGGGGACCGGAGTCAAGGCTACTTTGTTTTTGGTCATTAAAAGGGTTTTCGAGAAATACATTGAAAGTTAATTAATTGCATTCCTTGACATATAGCTAAGTTCTCTGTAATAAACGTAATTTGTCTTATTTTTTCAGTATTATTTGCTGTTACTTAAGATATAAACTTTTTTATTTTGCTGAAATTTCAGGGATTTTAAAAGATATATACAAATGCATCTGGACAAAAATGATATTTCCCATTTAAATTTATTTAAGACAATACATTTTAAATAATAATACATTATTAGCGTCACTCACTGACATAAATTCTATTTATTAAGTACCTTAACAGCTTCTGAATTACATATAAGCTATTGAAGTTAATTTATTGTGTTTTACAGGGAACAACATTTAAATACCAGTTATGACCTAAAGTCAAGCAAGTAAAATTACAAAATCACAATTACAAATTATCCATAAACCAATTATTAGAAAAATTACTCAATCTATCAGCTTAGTAACAAATTAATAGGCGAAGTAACAGTAGTAATAGCAGTAACTCACAATATAATTAGCTGACGAAAGGGTACCTTACTATATTTTTGAAAATAAAAAAACGATTTAACATGACATAGATTTATTAATAAATCCGTTTTCAATAAATTCAATATTCAAAGTAATTGAATATTCATTTGTGATAATAAATCTAGACAATATAGACTATAATGTTGTAAAAATAAATTTAAAAAGAAGACTTTTTTAAAATAAAAACTTGTATTTTTAAACAGAAAACAAAAGAGAAAAGTTTTTAAAAAATAAGATTTTTATGATAGTTCAAAAAAATATTTCAAAATAATTATTTTACACAAGTTCGAAATGAACACTTTTATTTAGTTAACCTCGGAGCTTCGTATAATTAAATTATTTGAAGAAACTAATTTTCCACTTAGCAGACCAGCTGAAAGAGCACCATCATTAATGGTTAAATTAATAAGGAATGTGTTATTATTATTTCGACTTGTTACATTTTAAAGCGTTAAATGGCAAACATATTTTGAGCACTTAATCGTGGTATTTTGGCCGTTGCTTGTTATTAATTTTGCATTTGCCGCCGCCTGGCTTCCTGCTCTTTGTTCGGGGTTACGTCCGTCCCAATGGCTAATGGCCAATTTCGATTCTTTATAGACCATTAGGAAGAGACCGAACAGGCGGGCACCCGACAAGTATAACAACTCACTTAATGGGCATTACTCATCTGGCGTCGCCACGCTCCGCGACCTTCGCGAGTGGAGGCGCGCGCTGGAGGAATATAATCCAAAACCGGAGGGCTGGACACGCATCGCGGAACTGAAGTCGGAACAGAACGGAACGGAACCTCTCTCGGTCTTGGGCTCTTTGTCTTTGATTTATTACGAAATCTTCGCGCTAATTGCCCTCGAAATGTAATCCACTTCCCAGTGTTTTTTTTTTCTAGGCGCGACTTCCTAGGAACTTCCTAGTTTCAATTAGACTTCAATTGTGCAGCCGAGCGTTGGGACCATTAGTTGGTCACAGGGTCACCCGGCTCTGCTCGGTTCTCGACAGCGAGTCCCATTCCCACGCCAACGCTTTTCGATACTATTTTGCATTCATTAATGGGACAATCTCCGGTTCGTTTGGTTATCTAATGAATGCGAAACGAAACCCCTGCCAGCTGACTCGCCGGATCATTTGGCTTATATAAATAAACATTAGAGACAAGTTCAAGTTGATAATTGTCTACAAAGTACAACACAAAATACAAAAAAAAAAAAAAAAAAAAGGCGCGAGCCAGTTCGTGAGCACATCTGGACTGGAGCCCGGTTACGCGGCACTCGATTCTCCAGATTCTCGGATCTAGTCAATCAATTGCCTCAGAAAACGCTCCAGTCCCCATTTGGCTCTCGGGTAATTTAGCCAAACGAGTGGGCACAGAAAAAAAATGGCCAAAAGGGTTAAGTGCGATGGCAAAATCGCAAATCATGGTAATTATGAACGCGGCCGCGGCACTTGCAAAATTAGTCGACTTGGCAAACGCTACGTGCATTAATTGTGCGGTCACATAAAACAGGCCAGGAGGGCGGCCCAATCGAGGGGCCATCCCACGGGGGAAAGGGAAAAGAGGCATCAACAGGTGGCAGGGCAACTGCAGCTGCAATTAGATATGAACTCAAAGTTACACTGGACAGAATGGGGTATTTAATGGCTTTCTTTAATTTATTAAAATTTATTTATTCGACAGGGGGTTTCAAAAAATCAGTGGCAATTAACGAAGAAGAAAATTAAAATTTTTTTTTAAGCTGTTTGAAATCAGTTCCCAAACAATATTTGTATATGTATTAATATATTATATTATATTATTTTCCTGATTTGTAAAACTTTCTTTTTAAATGATGAAATATACATATAAATGTTGATTATTATATCATAGCTTTGAGAAACTCTCAAAAAATTCTATAACAATTCAGTCATTCTATTTATTCATCATTTTCTAAAATTATTTCTTTCACTTTCCCTTAAAATAAAATTTAAAGGATCATTCTTAAGGATCATTTTTGTATCATTTCCTAAAATACCTACTCTCTCCTCAACCCCGCTGCCCAGTGTCTAATGCCTCAATTGCAAATTCGAATTTCAAATATGTGTCATTTGCGGGTGCAAAAATTTTCTATACATCTCCCCATACAAATGCACACATTTTTTTAGCCGTATTTCCACATCTGTTGAGTTATGAATGCAAATGCTAATGCAACTGGCTGGCTTTAAATCCACATGCTTATATATATGTATGTATATCTATATATCTATCTGACTATCGATGTAGTGCATCGGCAACAGATGCGGATTAGAAATAGAAAAAAAGCCCAAAGAGAATCTACAAATTAGACACGACTTTTTTCAGCTGGCGAACACGATTTGAGACTCAATAGGCAAGGCAAACGGAATGACAACTTTTAAATAGAATATATATATAATGGGTGCACTAAGAAAAGAGTAGTTCTATAATTTAGGCGAACATTTTACAATAGTATAGAAAGACTATCCTCCAAGGGTAATTTCTGTAGTCAGTGTTTTGCATACTTTCACACTAGTATAGGAGAAGATGTTCTTTTTAAATATTTTAACATTCATTTACTTTGAACAGGTTGAAAAATGCTATATGTTCTTATGTGAACCATATCTAACTTTTCAATGCTTTTAAAATTATTAAGCAAATTTGTTCTCTGTGCCTAAATATGAATTTCAAAATGTATGCATATCAGAGCGTCCGAGATGAGGCTGCAGTTCCACGGAGCATTTAATTAAGCAGCACAGGCAGCAGCAGCAGCCGTAGGTGCTAATCATCAGCTTACCCTTTTTCTGCTAATTGGACTTAAATTGCAGTCCACAATGTAATGTGCAACGGGTGGCGGGGGGTGGTGACTCGATGTGATCTTTGGCGGTGGCCTTGTCTAGGGCGCACAGCTGTGCACACATTCTGAGCGAGATTTATGGCCATAGCTGTTGCTAGTCAGCTGGCCCTCGCTTTCGAGCAGCGAACAGCTGGCAGCGTTTATCGCCACTCAGAAACACCCACCCACCACCGCCGCCCCCTAAATGCCAAGCACCGATCAGCTCACCCCCTCGTAATCACAAATTACATATCAATCATCCGGCCGCAATTGACCCTGGGAGTTGATCAGTTGGCAATTTTCATTTCATTCCCATTTGGAATTGATTCTCAATCGGATTTCATTTGATTTTCATCTTAGCTTTATTTTTTTTTTATATTTTGTCAAATGATTCAGCACATCTGGCGCCAGCCAATCAAGCGCAAATTTATGCATAAAATAGTCGTTTAAAATATGTGAAATATTTACGCTGCTTTTGAATTTTTTATGTGGAATTCTCATGCGAATTCTTAGGAAACTGCAAAGCGCGTAGCCGCAAAATGAAATTAGCAAAAAACAGCAATAAATTTAGTAAGAAAACGCAACTGGCGCCAGTTTTTTGTTAACAAAAATATACACTGTAAAAGCTTAGGGGTAATTAAGTGTAAGGCAGTTCTTCGAGTTCTCTTAGGAGAGTCTTTGGATTAACTATGTTAAATCTCAAAAGTTTAAGAAATATGAAATATTTCTTTAATGTTTACTCTTGATAAAATCGTATGTTTATATACATATATGGTTCTTGTATACTAAACACTTAATAATTTTTCAAAAATACCTTTTTTATAAGAACAATTTTCCTACATATAGAAAAGTAAATTCTTTTATTGGAATTTTAGCAAATATACAAATATAATAAGTGTAATTTCTGTTCCCTTTTTAAGTGCATTGCTTAACTTACCTTGTTTTTTTGGCTAAATATTTTCTTCCTTGTCTTGCTTTATTTAAATTTTCCAGTTATTGTTGTGGTTGACTTTAGAGCCAAGGGTGACGCATTTGATTTGCTGACTTTTGTTTCTTGTCTGCTGGCACGAAATTGGTCAATGAACGCGTTTGTTTATGAAAATGATTTCGAGTTTGGTTTTAACTCCGCTCGTATATTTTTTTTATGCACTTTTGAGTGGCCGGAGTCTGAAGTTCCCCTTTGTAGGCGTCGGGCTTGGCTTCCTAGAATTGTTGGCTTGGCTTCGATCGGAGTTTGTTTGTGTTTGAACAACTGTTAAGGAGGCACATGAGCGCGAAAGAGTGTCGTAACTTAGCACTTTTCGAAGCTTTAGTGGCTTTAATTTTGAAATTTTGTTTGAAAATTAAATTCGAGTTTTACGGAGACGGAGTTTTGGGGACTCCCGATGCCGGACAACGCCAACTGACAACTGTCAACCCCAAACAAACATTTAACGCTCGTCGAGAGCCTCGACCGCCGAGCAGACGACACAGAGACGGTACATCAATTTTTCATTTAACTCGAATTTGTTGAATTTGTTGAATTTAAATTTAAATTCAGCTTAGGCTACTCGCCGTGCTGTGCGTTGTTGTCAATTGCCGCCGCTGCCGCCGAATCAGCAGCAGGCGCAGCGAATGCTCTTCGCCTTGCATTCCATTCGCGGTGACGTGGCTCCTCCGCTTGGTCACAGGGATCGGGGCAGTTGGGTTTCGGGTCTCTCATTATCTCCGGCCCAGCTGCCATGTCACGTACCCACGAAAATAAGTTCTGGGGCCTGGGACAGAAATCAATTTTACGTGCCAAAACTCATCGATTCCGAGCACTCGTCATTGGTCTCTGGTGGGCGGATTTTCACTGAAGGCGAGTGGGCGTGGCCCTGGCGACAATTAAAGTTCACTTAAGCCGTCATTTGTATGCGCAGGGGCTTGAGGGGCAATCGTAGTAGTAGTTGTAGTTGTAGTTGTGGCCGGGGCATGAGAAAGGTCGAAAAGTTCGTTGCCTAAGTCTTTTGATTTTCGTCAGGTGTTTTTCGCATTACCGGAAGCACTTGTCGCTGAGCGCGAAGATGAGTAACTGCGGTAGTCGGATGTGACCAGTGAAGTGCTACCGTGGATCGTGATTGGTAGAGAGGGGGGGAGGGGTAATCGTACCCCCTTGCCCCAAAGGGTTTTTTTTTTTTTTTGATAATTTATCGTGTCTTGTTCGAGTCGGGGAAAACAACAAGGCATTGTGACTAAAATAAAAATGTTGACAAATGGGTTTCGGTGTTTCCAGCAAAGTTTACAACGATACTTGGAATTTTATTGCGATAGGTTAGGATTTTTCAGGTTGAGTATGTAGAAGTCAGACTTAAGCAGATGAATACTTAAGGTTTGATTAATTATGGTTTGATATAAGGGTATTTTTTGGTTGGAAAAATTAATTATATGGATATTAATATTGATAATTATTGTTATTAGGCCTTATAAAATATAATACTAAATATAGTTCGTTAAAATAATAAATTCTTGATTTTATATATATATTTATTTACTTCAATCACTTATTTTATTTACCTATTAAAATATTCACTACCCCTTTTTACTTTAATAATTATTGCATAACAAGATTGCACAACATTGAGTTGTTTAATTTTTTTTTTATTCTACCAATCCCTGGACAAAAATCCATAATTCTTTATTAGAACTTATTTTTGTTAATGAAATAAATTTACACAACCCATTTGAAGTCTGACTAATAAGTCTTGGTGACTCACAGGCCGCCTTTAAAGGCGAAACTTATTCAATCAGCATCAATCAAGTTCTGTTCTAGTTTGCCACTTGAAAGGAGCTCCAGCCGATGGATTATGGATAATTCCACACTTTATTAATTGCCAGAAAAGTGAAACGACTCGATTCATTTAGCTGCAAAGATTACAATGCAAAATGGCCATAGAATTATATAAACCAAATGGAGTGGCCTAGGTGATTACGTGCACAACATTTGAAATTAAATCAAAAACTGGAAACCCCAAGTCAGCCAATGATCATTCATAAATTTCGCTCTAACGATAGCCGAGCAGAAGTCAAAACGAAATCGAAATCGAAATCAAAGGCGAAAACATTTCGCGATCATTTGTTTCCATAATTAATTGAACTTTTATGCGAAATCTAACAGCCAGCTGAAGCCGAAAAATAATACTCGCCAAAACAGTAGCCATAAACATAGACAAATGGCAGTTAATTTTATTCCGAGCACCATTGATAGTTAGAATACTATTTTTTGTTTTCATTTCGAGCCATGATAAGGCGGCCAGGGCTAGCTCTCTATATGAGTACTTTTGAAAATGCTTCCTGTAAGGCTGACATTGAGTTACTTCCCCTCTCTGCGGCGCTAAAAACTAAATCTAGGTAATTGTGTTTGTCGTCGCTATTATTATGCTCGAAAATTATTGTTCACTTGAAATGTGTTTTTTGGGTTCTAGAAAACTCAAAGCAGCTGAAGGTTTTCCTCAGCTCATTTCACATTCTGAGCTGTCAGCGCTGTCACTGCTTTTATTTAGTGTGTCCAAGCCGGCAAAGTGGAACTGAAAAGCATTTTTGAAGAATCTCTGGCCGCCTCCCGGTGATCGATCATATAATACTTTTTTGCTGATCAGCAATGCGGAACCGGAGCTTACGGTTTCATCCACGGCTCTTTTGAGTTGTGAGTTCTCAAACCTGTGAGATATTCGCCCGGAGGAAGAACCCGTCCCCCGAATCCAATTCCCTGCTCGATTCACCGCACAAATGATGGCTAATTCGGAGTTCGCACAAATCAAACAACCATTAATCATCGCAGCACACGAACAATTTTGGGTATTTTGTCACAAAAACAAAGCAATTTACTAATTAATTGTTTCAACGAACGACGAGTGGCAGAGTTCACGTTTGTAAAAAAAAGACGAAAGAAACGTTTGGAATGGGAGGAGCAGCAGGCGAACACAGGGCTTGACCCGGAAGTGACCCCCAGATACGCCCAAAAAACCATAAACTTGTGCCCCGAGATGTTATGCAAAATGTCAGATGAGTTATGAAGAATATACATCGTAAAGAAGCGAAGGTTATGAATGTAAGTTAGCCGCGAAAATTCAAATATGGTATATAATTAAGCTATTTAGAGTTGCCTGAGGGGAATATAGCACGCTTACTGATATCACCTCGAAAATATGGCGTAAAAATTTAATTATTCCATGGAATTAGAGCTAGAATTTGTTCGTAATTAATTATAAATAATATTTAGCTTAGAAGAAATTTAAATATTTAATATTATGCTTGAGTATTATTATTAGGGTTATTTTTTACTTGATAAAATACATATTATACAATATAAAATATATTGTATTCGTTAAATTGTAATTTATTTTCTGCTTTATTAGGCAAAATTCTACAATCAGCTGCATACAAATATTCATAATTTAATTCACTTCCCAGCTCCAGTTATTAAATAACTATTATCAGATCTATTGAAAAAAATATCTCCTAATGCCGAAAGTTCAAGCATCTTATTGAATATTATGTCATGCTTTTGTGTGTATATTTCCACGTATTTATTTGTTCTTGGATATGTTTTGTTTTTCCGATGTCTTGTGTATTGTTCATTAATAGCTGCAAAGTGATGCTGGCAGAAATTCGCTCTTTGTTGCTAATGATATTGTCAGTGGCGGGGGCTGGTACCAAAGATACCTTCGGATTTATGTTCATATATGTCGTGTCATGGCAGCATCAGGTGTATTATTGATTCTTGCGCTGGGCTTTTGTTCGCATGGCTTTTATTGTCTTTATGGCATAATAATAAACAGCATTAAATAGCATTACATTCGAGTTTCTTTGGAAGTTCCGCCTTTGGCCAGTCGAACCAAAGAGGTCACTGGGCCGGATAAATGAAGTGTAATAAGAATTAATAATATGTTGGATAGAGTTGGATTCCCGGGAAAAATCTGGGGATTTTGGGCACTCTCTTTTGCGGTCATCACTTGGAACTTACTGACAGTTTAATTAAATCGGTTCTCTTGATTAGACTTTATTTTTAGCCTATTATTTTGTTTGCGCGCGCTCATTAGGCATTATTTTTAGAACCCCGAAGCTTTATAAGTACTCCGAAAATAAATCTCGATTCGCGGAGCGAATATTTCCTATTTATAAAAATGTAAAGACATAATGGCAGCCAATTAGCCGAGGCTTTGCTGCCCACTTCCGCTTTGAGCCCGAGTCCATTACGCCGAAACGGATCCATCAAGCTAGAACTTATCGCCAGAGAGTTTGTTTGGGTCAAGTACTCGGAGAACTCGGCCTTACAGTGTTTTGCTGAAATTGTTTTAATTAAATCCGCACAGCTCACAAGGTGGCGAGAGGCGGGAGGCGGGAGGCGGCTGCCGTTCATTAAAAGTCATTGGCAGGCGTGAAGTGATTAATCGGGACGTGGATTTCAGTTGACAAAATTGATGACTTCTAAACGAGATCCGATCTCTGCGTGGGTGGTCTTCGAACTCACATATATAGTATGTACATACATATTTCATTATACTTTCGATTCTGAAACCCAGGTGAAACCCAAGACGGCCATTTTTCACGGCTAAGACTTACAACAGTTAGTTGGTCAATGGGTTATTATGATAATGAACTCAATTGCTGCTGCCCCCGGAGCTTTGTTGTAATTTGCGTGGCCTTGGGACTCGGGCTAGAAGATTTCACAGCCAAAAGAGAGAATAGACGGACGCGCACAAAGACCCGAGGAACGCGATCATTATTACCACGATTATTACCATGATTATCATTATGATCGCGGCGATGGAAGAAGCAGAAGCACCAGCAGCAGCAAACACAGCTGGCCGGAGGTCAACGCGGTTAAGAAAATCAAGTTTACAAAAGGCAGGCAATTACAGAGGCACACTGAAAACAATTATGTGACTTTTAAGTGTTTATTCGAAGAGAATTGGATATTGTAATGGGAAAGCAAAGCAAATTATTTATTAATATAGTAGAAAGTAAAGTAAGCTTCAATAATTTCTTTGTTTTATAAATAAAATCATTTCTAAAATTAGAACAGCCAAAATATTTGTATTTATAAATGAATCAATCATTTTGTATATATTTCACTCGAATCTTTCCCTGTGTGCATAGCCGAGAGTCAGAGCAGCTTCAGGTTGGTTTCCAGCAACTGCCAGTAGCAAACAGTGATAAGAATCGCGTTGGCTAATTAAAAGCGACCACCAGGCGTATGAGTAATGTAAATGGCAGACAGCCAGCCAGCCGGCCAGAAGAGTGTGCCCAAAGTGATTTATGTGAATTCACTTCTGATTTGAACCTTAGCCGAGCTCTTCGAGCGAGTTCAAGTACACGTAGACAACAATTTTTTTGTTATATATTTTTTTTTTGCCGAAGGCAAAGCGCACAAGAAGCCAATTGCCCAAAAGCACTTGCCATTCCACCAGAAAAATCCATCCAACCGAAGCAATCTATACTCAGTGATGCGAAAGGTATCATTTATTACGTAAAACAGGAAAAAAAATATTATTGCTCTCAGTTTAGTTTAAATAAACTGATAATAATATTATTTATTAATAATAATAAAATGTAAATAAAAAAAAAAATAATAATAATTAAAGTGTCTGCCATTAGGAAATAAACGAAATATGAAAATGTACTGCTCATTTATATTCTTGGTTTTTTAAAAAAAAAAAAGTGTAGCTTAAACTTTGCCCAATAATATCCCTAAATATAAGATAACAAAAATTACACACTTCATTCTCATGGATATTAAAATGTTCATTTGTAATGCTCAATAACATATTTTCTTGCTTTTAAAAATAGCTTATAATTAAAGTTAAAATCCATTGAAAATCTACATAATTACCTAGAAATACCCTACCTATAAATACAAAGCCGTGCCACGGCCACGGATCTACCCTTAATGATAGTGTTCTGCTACTGTAAAGTGTTCACCAACGCATTGATTGCGCTTCGGCCAGAAATCAATCAGCAAGGCAAACAGTAACAAAAGGCATTAGATCTGACCTTCCTTGGAATCGAAATTTTATGTGCGCGAACTTGAGACATTGGACGTAATTACTGTCAAAGCCGGAATCCGCAACGGAATTGAAATTCGCGACAAAGTGCCTCGAAAAAGTTTAACGACTCGCGCCAATTTGTGGGCACAATTAGGCTTAACGAGTGGAGCAATGGGTCTCTGTACATGGATTTGTTTTGCAGAGATAAGCCAGGCGATAAATGGCACGTTTTGGCTTAATTGTATTAATTGTAGCAAAAGCTAGCCCGAGGGCTTCGATCGGAACACGATTTGGTTAATTAAAGTCACCAGGCGCTTGAGGGACAAGTGTAATAAATTCAAGAATGTTAAGCTTTAAATTCAGATTCTGTGTTCGGTTCACTTAAAGCCACACGATTTATCTTTATTTCGGAAACATTAATTTCTTGAAAGAATCCAAAAGAACATCCGAATTAAATAAATGAGTTCAACTTTTTAACGAACTGGAGAAGTAAAAGGCAAATTTAAAGTAGGTACAGGTGATATATTAATATAGGATTTCAATGTAAAACTGAGGTCAACCATGTAACAAAATGTAAGAATAAAATAAAGACAACTTTCATTGCAACTTTTTCGAAATCTATGGTCATTTATGTTTCTACGTATTTCATATTTACTATTTTTAAATTTTAGTCGAATAAATCAAAACTTCAGTATTATATTTATTTACATAAATGTATTAGTATTATTTATAACAAATTATTTACAAATACAAACAATAAATTACATTATTTCTTAATTTGATTATGTGCTAATATACATGTAAACTTATTTTAAATACAAATTTTAACGGCTTCTTATTGATAACGAACTTTAGATCTGGCAACACTGGCTATCGAACAAAACTGAATGGCAACTCTACAACAACAAGAATAAAATTTTACATTGCTATTTTTCTCATCCTATAATATATCTGCCATAAAATGTATCTTTATTTTTATCTATTTTTATAATTTATTCGCCTTAAGTTTTCGAATGGTTTCGACACTTGATTTATGCGATACTTTTATATCGATAAAATTATCGATGTAAGAAATAACTTTTCTAAAAACGTCCATACTATCGATAGAGGCATCAGCTATTTATCTTTGTCTTTTTGTAATTACCTTTTGAGTGCTACAAGTAAATTTTTGCAAATTTAATGCAATAAGGCCTACTTTGCCAACCACAGCGTGATAATGCCCGCGGTCGAGGAGACTCAAATCACAAAGTATCTCTCAAAGGTGAGGCCCCCGCAGATGAGTCATAGCCCCACTCTCTGGGCTTTGCCTTTCTCATGATTGAGTTCTTTTGCACGCAACGCAATTGACCAAATACATCGACTATTTATTCATTGCAGTACAAATATGTGGGAGCCACGAAAAAGGACGTTATGGATGTGGTCACAACGTACCGCAGCTTGACCTACGACCTTCAGAAGTTCAGTGAGTAGCAGCATCCAATTTGAAAGACACGATAACCCCCAACGATCTCTTAATTTCCAGTTTTCAACGATGGCAACTCCAAGGATTTGTTTACCCTTCAGGGCACTATTCCCGTGGTTTACAAGAGTAAGTAGAGAAACCTAAAAACACCACACAAGTGCAAATTGTGATCGTAAACGTATTTTCTTTGTACCACAGATAACACCTACTACATTCCCATATGTATATGGCTGATGGACACTCATCCCCAGAATGCACCCATGTGCTTCGTCAGGCCCACGTCCACCATGCAGATTAAGGTGTCCATGTACGTGGATCACAATGGCAAGGTCTACCTGCCGTACCTGCACGACTGGCAGCCGCACTCGTCCGACCTGCTGTCGCTAATCCAAGTGATGATCGTTACATTCGGCGACCATCCGCCGGTGTACTCCAAGCCGAAGGAACAAATTGCATCGCCATATCCGCCGAACTGTGAGTGGCTTTCCTAATTGGAGGAATTTTAGTTGCACTTGTAGATACCTATCTGGAATGTTTCGATTTTATTTCCCGTTTTGCTTCTACATAATCTTATCTTAATCAGGAAAAGAATTAATGGTTATTCTGCTTATTTGATTGCCTTATCAGTATCTCCTAAATTACTTTACGTTTTAAGCTTCTCTGATAACCTTTTACTTATTTATTTGTTTTTTCTTTTAGCTTTCATGCCTCAGCCGGGGGGACCGAGCGGCAGTAGCTCGGCTCTGCCATATCCCACTGCCGGGGGCAACTTTCCGCCGTATCCCACGGGTTCCGGCTTCGGGCCCTATCCGCCCGGCGGCGGAGGAGGTTTTCCTGGGCCAGCGGCCGGACCGTATCCGCCCTACATGAATTTCCCGCAGCCACCCGGCGGTAGTGGCGGCTACTCACCAGCAGGGGGATATGTAAGACTCTTTCATTAATCACCAAAAGAAACAAATGCAAGCTAAGTTTATGTGCTCCCATAGAACCCCTCATCCAATGCTAGCTCCACGGGCACCATTACCGAGGAGCACATCAAAGCATCACTAATCAGTGCCGTAGAGGATAAGCTGCGCCGTCGCATCCAGGAGAAGGTTAATCAGTATCAGGCCGAGATCGAAACGCTTAATCGCACCAAACAGGAGCTAGTCGAGGGCAGCGCGAAGATTGATGCCATTATTGCGCGTCTCGAGCGCGAACATGTAGACTTGCTGAAGAACATAAGTGTGCTAAAGGACAAGGAGCAGGAGCTGGAGAAGAGCCTGGAGGCGCTGGAGAACGCCGAGGCCATTGATCCGGACGAGGCAGTGACCACCACAGCACCGCTATACCGACAGTGAGTAGTGATTTCCAAAAGGGATGTGAAAAGAGGAATAACCGCTCGTCTACCCTTGCAGACTACTAAATGCCTATGCCGACGAGGCTGCCACCGAGGATGCCATCTACTACCTGGGCGAGGGTCTGCGCGGCGGCGTCATCGACCTGGAGACCTTCCTCAAACACGTTCGCCAGCTGTCCCGCAAGCAGTTCATCCTGCGGGCCACCATGCAGAAGTGCAGACAGAAGGCCGGACTGGCCGGATAAGGATGGCTGCAGATGGCATTGATCTCTCAGTTGATTGCGGGGGAAATGTGCATGTGTAGACGATTTATATGATAGCGTTAATATAAATATATATTCGACATTGTTTTAAGCGCAAATCGAATCTTTGAAATTGAAATTACAATAAAAGTAAATAAAAATAAGTCCTCATGTTGTATGTTGACGCCCACGGACAGTGTTTAGGTTTATTTTATACTCGGAATGGTGATGATTAGCCTTAATTTCATACGTAAATACCGACGGTTAAGAGCAGGAACACGATGCCAAAGCCCAGGAATATGGAGGCGCACAGGCTGATCAGCAGTTCCTTGATGAGCGAGCTCTCCTTGGAGTTATCCTTCAGGTTTTTCCGCGACACCACGATAATGAAAAACCAGGCGGTGAAGAAAGTGCCGATGACCAAGAGCACGGTCGCAAGGTGGGGGAAAACTGCCGGGTTGACGGGCGAAACGTAGCGAACCATCGTATCCATGCTGCACATCCAAAAGGTTGTTACTTTTGCAATTAATTGGACAGATTCTACGTCAACTTACATTGTTCTTTATTTTATATTCAATCTTGTTATTTTTTGGAGTAAATTGTACGTGGCCCGGCTGCTAGAGTTGCCTTTCTCCAATCGCAATCGGTGGACACCCTATATCGATAACAAAGTTTATGTGATATCGAATTACGAGGAATAAATTATGTACTTATTTAAAAATAAATTATTATATACATGATCGAACAAAATAAAGTTATAGACCTTCTTGTAAATGAAATTATTTTTGTAACATGAAATAGCCCTTAAAATTATTAATTGTGTATTAGGTTTAGTCGGAAGGACCGCGCATAGGCCAATATGACCCGTAGCTATTAATTGTGTATAAATTTAATTTAATTTAATTTTGTATGAAAATAATTATTTTAAAACGTTTTAAAAATGTAGCTTTTTGTAAGTAATCGATTGCTGTCAGAACTGCCAGCTAAAGTGTCATCACCGCACCGATAGAATTTTACCTCGCACTCGATAGGCCATCCCTAGTACTCTTCCATCAACGTGCTCTCTTTTCTCAAAAAAAAAAAGATAATTATCAATGCGCAAGAAAAACGAAAGCCAAAACAAGGGAAAACAAAGACGCACACGATGGCCGATGTGGGTAGTTTCCATAATGCACCTGAAGCAATCATAACATGTTTCCTACGATCTCCTGCAGCTGGAAGAACTGGATAGCGAACGCCTGAACGAGCTAGAATCGATTCTCTACGCCTCGATCCACTACAGCGATGGAGCTGGCGAGCAAGGTGCTGCGGATCAGCTGTTGCTGGAAAAACAGCCACCCAGCGACCAGGATGCGGACGCCAAAAGCATGCCACCGCCTTCGACGCATCAGCTAAGGAAGAACCCGCCACCCGGGCAGCAGTCATCCCAGCGCTTCGTCACAGAAATGCGGGTGATCAACGATCATGGACAGAAGCAGAAGCCTCGTTACTGGGCCGAGGGGGCAGCGGAGAAGCAGCAAGCGACGCCAAACAAAACAAATCCAGGTGAGTAATAAAGTTAATCAGTAGGGGTGGCTTTAAAGACCTATTATCATAATATAATGCGCGAATTTATGTACGTATATTTCAAACGCAGTTGTATTTAATTTATTTTCAATACAATTGCATCAATTTTCGTTTCCATATATTTTGATTCTTTCGATTTAGTGCTGCTTTCTTTTACCAGTTATTGTTTGCGCTCCGATCCTCAAGTTCGCTGTTTATTAACATGCCTCATTACCATGGATTTACTCTTTCAGCACATAGTTTGAGTCCTACTTTTTCCTAGCAATCAGCCTGTCTTTTCAAATTGAACTTTCGACACTACCCCTTTCGAAACCATTTTTTGGCTTGCCTTCAAAATTATCAAATTACCGACGATGACCTGCTTCCTGAGACATTTGGCAGGGCGCCTAGAGGCGCTTATAAGTTGGCTGAGCCAAGTCAACCACTATACCCTGGCACTGGCCACCGTTGACTTTATATGCATCGTGTGCCTGCTTCACTACAAGCTTGTGTGGCACGGTAGCGATCTGTTCTTCTGGTGCGAGGAGCTAAACCGGCGACACGTCGAGTATGTGCTCTCTGCCATTGTGCTAGTTTCAACCGTGCACGTACTGGGCTCCTGTGTGGATGCAGTTGTCATCACGGCCTTGGTCCATCGACAGATAAGTCGGCACAATATGCCGCGTCAGCACTTCGAGGAGCGCTACCGCAGGTTCGTGTTTATGCGGTTGGTCGGGCGCCTGGAGCAGGCTCTCAAGGTGCAGCAGACAAAGCAGTCGGAGGAGGGCCTTGACATGGTGCCTCTGGCAAAGCTATCCGCGGCTCAGCAGCTGATCAGGGAGGCGATCGACGAGTTTCGCACAGCGGTGCGGGTTCTACTGTGGCCCAATCGATCGGATCTGCAGGCAGAAGCGTTTGTCATCTTTCACATCAGCGAGGATCAGTTGAGGCAGCTTGCCGACCAAGGCTACAGCCTGGGCGATGTGAACGTCCAGGATATGGCCAATGCGCGTCTAAGTCATTTGCTAAACCCACCCTGCTATTAAAGTGTCCTCAAATTTATAATTTGATGGGACTAGTCCTCTCTTTCTATCCTTAATTTTAACTTAATTCATTTTTGATCTGTAAGCCTAAGAAGTTGAAAACTGCTTGTATCACAAGATTTTATTTCATTTTTGCATACATTTCAAGTGGGATATCCTTAGGAGTTAAGGGTCTTTGCTTAATTCCTTAAACACTGACACGGCGTCCACGCGAACGGCTCTGACGCTGGCGTTGGCGTCTTTCACGGCGCTTCTCACGACGCCTCTCGGCGGCCCGCCTTCGCTGTCTGCGCAACCTGCGGCGTCTGTTCCTTGCCGCATTGCTGCTGCCGCCTGAGGACGACGAGTCGTCAGTGGGCGTTGAGGCCAACGGCAGCAGCTTCTTGTACTGTGATCCACCTTTGGCAGATAATGTTGACTTTGAGACATTATTTTTGGAAATTATCCAAACAAATAAGCGGTGTTTGTCTTGGCAGCTCGGTTTCTTTAAGCATACTTAGGAGAACTATGCATACTCTTGTAGATATTACAGATCGAAGTCTTTATCCTAAGTTTTTCTAAGAAATCATTAGTAGTAGTTATTACAAAATATTTTAAAGTTCTGTGCATTTAAATTTTATGTGTGTATTTATGTATTTATAGTTGTATATTGACTTCTTTCTTCTGAACTTCCTAATCTTAATTTTTCCTTTAATATAATTTAATCTTCCTTTGCAGCTCCTGACGATCCCTCCGCTGGAAAAAGCACTCCGTTTTCGTCGAAAAACGGGGCAACACCCAACCAACCTAAAATCCCAAACCAATTTCCAAGACAGCAGCAGCAAAATGCACAAGGAAAACAACATCAAAACCATCAAACCAATAAACAGCAGCAAAATCAACAGCAAAGCCCTCATCAAAAACAGCAACAAAAACAGCAGCAAAAACAGCAACAAAAACAGCAGCAAAATCAGCAACAAAATAATCAAAAGCCAAAGCACCAGCCACAAAACCAACAGACAAAACAGCA
>JAEIHY010010018.1:0-14663 GCA_018904565.1 Drosophila tsacasi
TCTTCACCCGTTCGCGCAACAAGTGATCTTCCGTGTTAATAATCGTGTGTTTAAAAGTGTTTAAATAAGTGTGATAATAACTCTCTGCACTTGAAAGGGCTTAATCATCGATTAATCTCGGCTACGTCAGCGGTGTTGCAACGTAAGGTAACTGAGTGTCCTCTACCGCGGGTAAGTCCGAACCAAGACCATTATCCTATATCCTATATATAAAGCTGATAGCACTGATCGGTAAGCACAAATTTATTTATTTATTTATGTATATAAGGCTTACAATTGGTTATAACCTAAAAGCTAACTTATTAATTAAGAGCATTATTGCTGCTATGGCCTACTGCTTAACTGGATGGTTACAAATTTACATATTAACCTTATTTGAGATTGGTATTGTGGAGAGAGATAGGAGTGGCTTTTGTTTGAGTTTGCTGTTGGCTTGGCTAGGAGTCGAGCACCACTGATCCTACTCTTGCTTTATAAAGCCCATATGTAATCATCTGAGTACCTTGGACATGTACTGGAATCTGCCCAGGGCAGGCGCTGCCGCCAGGACGCAAGCCAATAGCTTGGGACAAATATTGTTATAAAGCGGATCATCAATGGGACACCGAATATTGTGTTTCAAAACTTCCCGGTTGTCAACAAAGTGTGACCGCATCATTTTCGCCCAAAAAAGCCGAGCAACAAGAGCGGAAAGAGCGGTTACACTTCAAAAGAATAAACATTTTTCCGCTGCGAAAGAAATTTAAGAACTGGACACCGCGCTTTTAAATTTTTTTTTTTTCCATATATTAATTTGATAATTTTGTGGACAAATCAAAGCTTAAAATAAATCATAACTTAGTTAATAAAGCAATAATTTAAATTCGGAAAGCTATTTCTTGTTAGTTTTGACGAGGGTTAATACATCTGCATACTGAATTTTAAATTTGAAAGAATTAAAATTTTTGCCTTTTAAAATTTTAAAAATTTGAGTAAAATTTCGTTAACATATATTTTCAATATTTATGTATTGATTAATTAATAATTGAAAGCAGAATCGGAATATATATGATTTATGACTTTTATTTACCAATTGGCCTAAATATATCAACCAGAAAACTTCAGATATACAACTTAAAATCGATATATGTAATATATAATTTTTGTTGAGAAATCAACGTTAAAATATAATCATCACTAAGCTAAGAATGCATTGATTAAAGTTCGAAAACCTTCTGCGCCAGTTTTTATAAACAAGTAATAATTAAAATTATGAAACCAGCAAAGGAAGCTACAAATAAATATAAATTAAACATGGTAAACTTTTATTTTTAATTATGTATATTCTGCAGTTTTGAGTTTAGAATAATCGCAAACCCAAACACCCACCAAGACGACAGTTTTTATTGTTTAAACATATTATCTTTATTATTTAACAAAAGTTTGGAGAATGTTCGGCGAATGGAAGTCACTCTCAGAGAGCTAAATGGAATTGCAACCGAATGGAGACCCTTTGGTTGATCTCTGGAAAAGATATGGATTGTTTTGTTCACATAAGCCCCTTCTTAGCACTACGAATAGAGGTGTATATATGAAATAGTATAATAGATACGGATGTGTGGGCATAAATACAGGATAACAGTAGAGGAGATACATGCACGTAACACTAGGATAACTGGTAATATGTAGTATATAAGGTATAACTGTAACATTATCATAACAACTAAGGACTTTTGGCTGCCTTATGGACTAAAAAAAAAGAAAAAACAGAAAAATCAACAGCTTAGCGAAGCAATCACGCTCGACATGTAAATATATACGAGTTGGCAATACATCTTACGGATAAGGGAACTAACTACTTCTCGCTGCCACTCCCATTGCCCGGGGGCGATCCTGCGCCCGTGGTGGGCATGCTGCTCTTGCGCTGCGCCTGCGAGATCTGCACGATCCTCGACAGCGGTGAGTGGGTGCTGCTGGTGCTGGGTCTCGTGCCCGCCGGCAGCGGCAGTAGTCGCTGTGCCGAAGCTGGTCCCGACTCCTCTGGGACACCACCAACACCGCCTATAGTTCCTCCAACAGCTGAGCTTCCGCCAGGGGGCGAGGTGGGCGACAATTCGCGTGCCAGCGGCGAGGGCCGCAACGAGAGGCGTCGCTGGAGCGCCGATTGCGAGGAGGAGGAGGAGGGCAAGGACTGCTCCGCCAAACTGGCGCCAGGTGGTGGGGCCTGCCCTGGGGGAATCTGCAAGGCCGTTGGACGCACGCTGAAGCGGCGCCGGAACTTGCTCTGACCCGACGCGGCGTTCGATGGACCCGCAACGGACGGGGACTGGCCCTGGCTGACGCCTGCTCTCTCGGTATAGCTGGGCGGGGGCTCCAGCAGGGATCTGCCCGTGGAACCTACTCCTGCGCCTCCTCCGACGGGCGACATGGTGCCCACAATTGTGGAGCGACGCGCGTAAAGCCGATTGGCAGCCGCCGCCTGCAGTGCCCTGTTCTGGTCGCCGGCGAAGAGCGACAGGATGGGCGGCAGCTGCGGGGGATCCAGTCCAGCGTTGCCCATCTTGCGCTGCTTCCGGCCACCCTTGGAGCCGGTCGCCGTGGCCGCCGCCTGCTGTTGCTGCTGCTCGTCCAGCACGGCATGGGTGTGGACCACCTCCAGGGCGCGGATCAGATCCGCTATGGTGGTCTGCTCCAGCACGTTCATGTCCTTCTCGGAGGTCACCGAGAAGATGCTGCTGCGACGCGGGGCCGAGGCTACCGAGGAGGCGGACCCAGCGGCCGTAGCCGGGAAGAGGCTGCCGCGACGAGCTGCCACCGCTGCCATGGCCGCCGATCCGGAGCCACTGTTGGCCAGGCTGCCGCGTCGCATCTGCATCTGGGCCAGGGCGTGGGCGGTGGGTGGATACATGCTGCCGCGACGCGCCGAGGGCACCGGATTCTGGGTGTAGATGCTCTCGCGACGCCGCTTGCCAGCCGCCACGCGACGCTGATAGGCTCCGCTGCTGGCTCCTGGCGCTGGACCGGCGCCGCCGCCATCTTCCATCTGGAAGCCCAAGTTGGTCAAGCCGCCGCCGCCGGCGCTGGCCAAGCTGCCATTGGAGTCGAAGGGCGGCGGCGGACCACGACCGTTGCGCAGATAGGACTGGCTGGAGGCCGCCGTGACCGTGTTGCTGTAGTAGTCCAGCGGCGATCGGGGCTGCTGCTGCGAGGCAATGCCCTCGGGCACCGACACCACCGACAGCTTGCGCTCCACATCCTGCGAGGGTCGCTTCTTCTGGAACGGGAACAGACGGCGCAGGCCGTCCGGCATGGAGAACTTCTTGACGCGTCCCCCCGCCGCCGCCGGCGAGGGCTTCTTGAGCTGCTCCTCCAGGGCGTCCGGCTCCAGATGGACCATCGTGGCACCGTTGGGCCGCTGCTGGCCCTTGTAGCGCTGATTGAAGGCCTCCTGGATCTGCTGGTTGTCCCCACTCCACGTCCACTCGTTGTGCTGGTTGGACCGCAGCGGCCGCTCGCTCTGCCAGCGCGGAGCCTCCAAGTTGAAGTCGGAGCAGGCACGGGCCCGTGGGCGTCGCGGCGTCGAGAACTCATTAACCGTGGAGAAGGACCATTCGCTTGCCAAGATCTGTGAGTCGGAGAAGCCGTGATAGCCGCCATAAAGCGCAGCATCCTCCTGCTCCGCTGGCGGCGGCGGCTTGACGGTCGCCAAAGCACTGACCACCTTGGCCAGCAGATCGGTGGTCTGGCGGTATGCCTCCGCCGTCTCGAACGTCTTCTCGCGATCCAGCTTGCTTAGCTCCGTGTCGGAGCTGGCGTGCACCATGATGCCGGCATCCTGGGCCTGCTGGGCGGCAGCCAGGTCGGCGCAGACGGAGAAGGCACGCTTCCGGCTGGGAATGGGAGCCGGTTCCACGCGGTACATGCTGAGATCCGGACAGGAGGCGGAGCGGGGCAGCGTATAGGCGATATCTAGGTCGGTGTACACGGGCTGAGAGGGGTTAGTGGCATATTCGAGGTTTCGTGGATTCAGTATTCAGATCAGCGTGTGATGATGTGTTCGGTGTTGGACATGTAAAGAGAAGGGTTTGTATTATATTTGTGTTGTTTTTTCTGTTGGTCAGCGGGTTCTCTGTCTATGTGGGGCTGATCTGGGCTAGCACTGTCTATGTATATATTATTTATTATCCCTGGATCTGGGCTTGGAGTTCGGGCAGCTCCCTGGTAGCTCTACTTACGTCTGGGGCTCTTCTTTTTCTGCTCAGCCGGAGTCTTATTCTGCGGCCTCTTTCTATTTCCCTTTCGACAAAACTAGAACAGAGAACAGCGGGTCTTCATCAGCAACGTACAGAGCAGTGCTCTAGCTTGGTTAGCAGGACATGGCCAACGGGAACGGAGTAGTGGATACCGCTTAGTAAGACACGTACGTAAGGGGAGGTTAGGACATACACAAAGGATAACTCTCTGCGAATTTAGGTATCTAGTTATGGTTAGTTAATCCCTTGGAGGATATTCGTATAATGTTAGTTTCGAAATGGGGTTATCTATCCTTTAAAAAAAAACAGTGTTTAAAAAACTGAAGTTAGTTTCATTTCACTTGATTTTGCCTTTGCTTTTGCTTCTGAAAAAATCAATCAATTAAAAAATCAACTGCTGACAAAAATAAAAAATCAGCTGCAGTCGAAGTGTTTCGTTTGCAGCAAGTGTTTGCTTTCTGCAAAAGCATAATCAAGTATTTACATTTTTGTAAGTCGCTCGCAGTCGAAGTTGGGAAAAGCAAAAAAAAATTAGACTTTTGCTAACTCGACTGCAGTTTTTTAAACACTGAAAAAAAGTATTGATTTGTTATTTCCCAGTAGTATTCTAGATATATCTTTCCTAGATTAAATATATGTATTACAGTTAAGATTAAACCCTAGATTATGTAGTTAATTGCCCACATCTAACGAATATATATACATATACTCCAGTGCTGTCCCATGAACAATGATCCTTGTCGCCGTCGTTTACCTTCACTTTGAGGATATAAAGCTCGTTGAGCATTCGCCGCAGATAGCCCACATCCTTGGTGACGCCCGTCCAAATGCGATTCTGAGTGGCCTTCAGATTGGAGGACAGCTGCTGCTCCAAATACGCCAGCTTCTTGCTCTGCAATCCCCTGCTCATGCCGAATGTGTCCCGAATGTGGAGGAATGTGGTTTTGGATTGAGAGAAGGGATACAGATTCGGTTAAGGGCATGCAGGACACGCAACGCAACGAAAGGCAACCCCAGAGGACATGCGATGGACAGCAACTTACCGGGTGATGAACGTCATGATCATGACCAGGTAGCCCAGGGAGAAGATGAACCACACTATCACAAAGATCTGATAGACCACGAACCAGCCGCCAAACTCACGAGGCTACAAAGGAGGGAATCAAGTGCTTAGAGTCATTTTAGGACATGAAAGGTAAGCTAGCTTACCTGATTGGGTCCAAAGGTGGGCACATAGTCACCGAAACCGATCGTCGTGGTGGTCACATAGCTGTAGTACAGCGAAATGGAGTACGGCCAGTTCTCGAAGTAGGTGAAGACCCACGAGGGCAGGAGCAGGAAGAGAGCTATGCCCGGTATCAGGGCAATCACCACCGTGGTGATCAGGCCCAGTTGCGGCGGCACATAGTGCATGTCGGTGGACATCTTGTACTTCTTGTAGCGCCTGTAAATCGCCTCAAACTGGAAACATAGGGAAAGGGGAATCATTAAACTAGGCTCAATCCAGAGTCGAGATCTATCTCCACTCACCGTGCGTCCAAAGTACTCGCCCAGGCCGGCGAAGAGTATTCCGTTGACGGGTATCCCAATCACCGAGTACGCAATCATGATCATCCGGCCGGCAAAGGTGGTCGGCGATATGTTGCCATAGCCCACCGTGGAGCAGACGGTGAAGGCAAAGAAGAAGGCATGGTAGAAGGTCCAGGTGTACGGTATATCGTACTCATCTTTGGTGTAGTCCGTCACCGGCTTGCCGCAATAGTCCGAGATCCGCTCGAGTATCTCGTTCTGTGTGCTCACATTCTTGTCGGACAGCTCCTCTAGGAGATAGGCTGGGGGAAGGGAAGAAACGAAATGTAAAATAGAAATAAAACTAATGCCCGATCGGGCGTGAAATCAAATTAAATCTAATTGATCCCCCATTACTGTTCACGTGTCTATCCGATCCGGAAGCTAACCTTCCGCTTTCCACTTTCCGCTTTCCGCCGTAGAACAATGGCCCGAAAAACAGCCCAAATTGATTTTGAGCTGCCAACGCGACGCTTCCTCCTCCCGTTACGTTCCGTTTCCGAGATCACTGATCGCCACAAGGTAGTGGCTAGTGACCCTCCCCCGACCGACTGTTAACCCCCCAGAGTGCCATATTTTACACTAAAACAATTGCGGCCTCCCGCGTCCACTCACTGCTCGCAATGAGCTCGGATCGCCGCACATCGCGATCACGATCATGACCTGACCCGGACGACGTTGCTCCGCTTGATTGAAATGCGCTCGGTGCGAGATGTTTATCCGGCAAATGAATTGTGAGATCGTGAGACAGACAGCCGGTCTTGCTGTAGGTCAGAAATTCAGAGCTTTGATCGGATTTGACTTCTCGGAAGACGGGGAACTCAAGGAAAGCCGCAAGTATACCCCAAAGTGATCTAATGGGCTGGGTTATCTGCTAGCTGCTCTATCAGCCTGTGATTTGTGATATAACCGAATCACGGATCGATTAGACGATTGAAAAATCCATTAGGAAACAGTAAGCAATCTCTTTAGATTGCTTTGTAGGCTATCAGCGAACTTGATTTGCTTTTCCATTCATTCAATCTCTGACAGACAGAGTGGGGCTCTCACTCTGGCCACTAGAGATCCGATCCTCCTCCAGCTTCGTTATCAGAGATACTCTAACCTTTATGGCCAAGTTCATCAGACTCGTGTTTGGGCGAGTCGAGAACCCACGGCTGTTGCGGCTGCAATCATTCAATAAACCCCGGACCCGGACCCTGAGGTTCCTGGGGTACCTCTGGGGGTAATCTTTTAACGAATTGCATAATTCAATAAATGCGGAGGCAGAGATTCCACTCAGATCTGCACTCGCTCCTCTCCTCCGCGCAACGGGACACAATTGGGGGCAATTCAGGCGGCATTAACTGCCTCGCCAGCAACGTCAAATAGTAGCCATAAATCCGCCATATAAGAGTAGCCGGAGTGAGTGACGGGCACCAGCTGTCACAGCCACAGTTTAATAATCGCCTTTGTGGTCCGGGTCCCGGAATCTTGATTGCCGGCAATTTGTTCATACAAGTCGATCATTATCTCGAGTTCTTGTAAGTCCTCACTCGACTCTCTGGATTCCGTGAATTCCACGACGGCCGTTTACTCTGATTATCTCGCTGATTGAGCCCGGAAAAGTTTGTGTTTGTTGCAAACAAATTGATAAATTAATTTAATTAAGGCCGACAGCTGTGAGAGCTGCACAAATCATTCAGCAGCAGTCCGAGGTCGAGGTCGAGGTGCATCTCGCAAAAGCATACAACAATTGCAGGGAAATGATTATAAAACTAGGATTAATAAGCTTCTTTCTTTGATTATTTTTAAAGGTACTTCGTAGAAGATTACCAATAGGTTTATGAGCACTTATCAATGGCAATCCATCTACGCCTTAAGCCGTAAAGGCTTTCGCAAATACTGTTTAAAAGTGTAAACACTTCTATATCCCCTTTCTTCAACATCCTGTTCTGCTGTTTACTCACCAAGTATAAATAGATCTGCACTGGTTACGACTTATTTGATTTCTATGTTAATTAATACCCCGAAATTCCCCCTTGACACTGAGTTTGCAAATCGTGGAGCTTAATGCAAAGTGGCCTTGTTCATCGCTAATATAGAATAAGCATTCAGGGGCAAGTTAAGCTCTAAAATTAAATCCTTACTCAATAAATATAATTACTAAAAGACAAAGTCCCATACTGAAACCACTAATCACTGGGTGATCTACTGATCATTCACTCTTTCGCAACCCAACCCAGTTGGGAGATCCCTGCCTTGGCGGTGTCAGTGTCATCGCTTGGCCAGTTCGAGTCACCTTATCGGGTGTCAACTAGCTCGAATACCATCATTATCACATGTTTGTGGACACTTGAAAGTCATCGGCATGCCAGTGCCAGTGGTCACAGCCATATAGTCACAGCCGATTGTCCGACTTCTAGCCAATTCAAGTGTTACTTTCGGTGTGTTCTGGCCGAAGTCGGTGGTAGTGATTAAGGTGACTTTGTCCACTGGCTTACTGCCTGCTTACATATGCATACAAATAGTGACATGACAAGTGCCGGGGTCCCAGGGCATTAGTTGGGGGCTCAGGAGGCCTACACAACAAGCCGATATCGATTGTATCATTGAGAACGAACGTTTATCGATCAGATTCCGTCAGTTTGTAGCTCCGTGAAGCTTTTGAGGGCAGGTTTTCCTGCTGATCGCTGATCTCTGATCGCTTAGAGATCGAGAATACCTTTGCATGATCCAAGCCGTTACGATTTCCGCACGTCTTGGGTCGATGGTTACTAATTAGAGCGTTTATGGGTTATTTATTCGCGTAGTTAGCACGTTTTATGTGCTGTTTAAATTTGGATTTATTGCAATTGAAGAGGCATAAAAATAAATACATCCGAGACTAGGCTTCGATATAATCGCGAATTAACTGTGTGAGTGTATGAGTAGGAATGTAGAGCCTTGAGTGGGTTTTGGGCGGGTTTTGTGAGTTTTTCAAAAGGGGTTTTGAGTGGACTTCAGGTGGGTTTCGAGCGGGATTTCAAACCTCATCGTTGGATATATAGATATAGCAAACATCCCCGATTGCTGCAGACTTGTGGCCGAGTCGTAAAGATCACACATTTATCGAGTATTTACGCACGTTTTGCCAAAAAGTTATTAGCAATACTCACTCTAGGAAGCGGGGATTTTGAACTGTAGTTTCATTTACAGTCTTGATTGGCTGCTAAATGCTTCACTTGTCGGTCTATGTTTACCATTTAACATGTTTTCTTGGGAGCAATCTATGTACCATATATACGGCTGGTAGTTTTCCCAGCTTAGACTAGACTCTATAGACTAAGGTAATCTATGATGACTACATCAGTTTATCCTTAGGATCCAAAGGCAGAGACTCCAATTAGAGACTTGACCGTCTTATAACACCTCCGATTTCATCAAAAGCAAGTGGGTGGCAAAGGTTTAGCGGCTTGGACATGGGTCTAGACTTTCTAACCAAGTCGTGGGCGACCATTTAGTTCGGTTTGCGGTGGTACACATCACATGCTCTTAACCATATATCACGTGGGTTTCTTAGATAGCTAAAAACTCTCACCCACCGTTGATCTCAATGCGCTCCTTCAGCTCCTCGGCGCGGGCCTCCTTCTCCTCGCCGTGCTCGATGTGATAGTAGATGGCCGCCCCGAACATCAGGTAGGATATGTAGAAGATGAGCAGCAGGATCCATCGGTTTGGCGACATGCTCTACCTGCAAGGACAACAGCACTAACAGCTACAGTGGATGCCAGGATGCCGGCAATAAGTGGGTTAGGTTAAGGAAGAATCGGAATCGGAATTGAAATCGGAATCAGATTCAGAATCGAAGGCGCGTTGGTTTCTTGTTGTCTGTCGTTATTTATGGTTGTATCGCTGCTAATCGGAGCTTGATTGCGATTGCTCAAGTGGTGGCCAGTCAGTCGCCTTAACGTTGTTGTCTCTACATACGTATTGGGTTAGATAGGTGAGAGCAGATATCGGGCAACACGATTCTGCTGCTCTACGTCCAAGCTAATGCGTCTTATGAGGCTGTCTGCAGGCTTAACCTGAAGAGGAGCATTGTACTATAGATGAAACCTTAAAAGGTCTTTAGAAGATATAGATAGAAAGTGCTCAATTTCAAAGTCTAGGAGATCATTTATAGAAGTTAGACCTTAGTACAATCATCTCAAGTCTCTCAAAAAATAATATTAATATGTATGTAGAGCCTTAGGCTATCTATATAGCCGGTCTACCCTTTAGTGGTGTTTTCCTTTTAAAAAGGAACGTCAAGAACGACCTATTCCTATTCCCACTCCTGGCTAGATCGCTTTCGAGTTGCTGCTGGCAACGTCATCGACACTGCCCAGGCTTACACCTATTGACACTTCTAATCATATCTCCCTCCGGGTCGGTCCGCTGCGGGGCATTGCTGCTAATTTTCCACGATTTGTCGCGCGGTGCAAAGTAGTCCGCTAACGATTAGCGAGCGCCGCAGACGTCGCCCTCTTCCCAGCAGCGTCCAAGTAACTCCCGGTTGTCTTATCACCGGGACTGGTGTCTGGGGATCAGGGGGGCCAGGAGACCGGGACAGCTGTGGGTGTCAACCGATGTGCCGCAATGCCAATTAGCGATCGCGAATGCAAAAAAAAAATATATAAATAAGAAAACAAACAAAAAGTTGACAAAACTAAGTTCCAAGAAGAAGACCAACAAGAAAACTAAAACCTAAAGCAGGTGTCAAATGTTTGGAGTGTTTAGCTTTAGTCATTAGCTAATGATTAGGATCCTTACCGTGGAACAACATCATAAAGATATGGTGTCCTAAGGCTTTCGTAATATGCAATTTTTAGACTTAATGATGAAAGTACTCCAAGTCGATTGGCCAAAGTTATTACCAAGCCATAAAAAGAGCATTAGTCAGGCAACCGATTGGTTGCTAATGGGCGATTGATGGTGGTGAAAGTTCTTACAATATCGTAAAGATAAACGCCTCGGAGGCGCTTAAGTCATCGGTTCTTACAGTATCATAAAGATAAAGACGGTGTTCGCCCTAATGAGTTCATGTTGGGGTAGTTCGTGTGTGGACCCTCCTACACCAGGTGGAATCCCCCGCGCACAGGGTCTCACGTGAATCGAGGCCTAATCTCTGCTCCCTGCGGTTAGATCGTATTTATTTTGTACCTCCGGCGTATCTGTATCGATGGAGACTCTTCTCATTACACGCTTGATTACATTGGGACAACTCGGAATTGTTTATTCCCGCTGTTCGAGTCAAGTGATCGCTGATAACGACTCTTTGCCGTTTTAATTATTATTATCGGGGTTCCTTATTGTATAATTTCTATTAAATTATCTAGGGAGTAAGTGTTGTTTTTCCTTCGTTGCTCTGCTGCTTCGGCCACAATAATTTGTTAACAATAAAAACTAAAAAATCGCCGTCTACGGGGCGCGTTCCTCGAGCACTGACTGGCGATGACGCCGTTCAATGGAAGTCTTTTCATTTATTGTGTTTCCTTTTTTCTTTATGTTTTTATTTATTCCGAACAAACATTTCGATGACGCTCTGTGTTGCCAAACGATCTTTTTAACGCTTTTTTTTTGGTTTTGGTTTTTTGTGGGCTTGCCCCCGGTGGAATTCTTTGCGAGTGGAAATTTCTGCCAAAAAAGCTTTGCGGAAATCAGGAAATTAAAGCAGATCGGCAGCTGGGCGCCTTGGTTAGGGAAATATGTTTGTTTTGATTTTATAAATGATATGTTTAGTTTTGGATCTGTTTTCATCTATTAAATACCCTTTAATATATAGATATTTTCTCTATATTAACCTTAAAAGACCTTCGGGGCGAATATGAATATGAAATTTCGCGCTCACCCACGCCCCACGTCGTAAACCCATAAAATGACCCAATCTTTATCAAGCCGAACCCAAAGTCGAACCCAAAATCACAAAAGAAAACAATAATAACAATGATAAACATTCGATGATCATGTAAATGAATCAAGTCAATGTTTGACGTCAAGTGGAGTGTAGACAACAGAACATTTAATATGGCAATAAAATCGTTTACTAATTGATAACCAACAGACTCCATTTCGTGGCGCCCGTGCCCGACATCAACAATATCGGGGGCAATTGCCGAAAATAGCCAAAGGATCGATCGGATGATCGCGGTGATCAGTTGATCTCCTCGTGGGTGAGAGATCACAGACCCTCACTACCCTTCGTTACGTGCAGAATTGGGGGATAACTCTGGGCCTCTTATGCAGTCGCCTCAGATTATGTGAAACAGATTTATTAAATACAAAAATATTTACATATACCGACGCTAAATAGTCGTATAATCGATAATAAATAGCGGCGACTGCAAAATGAACACGTTTAGTAAATAATCGCAAAAGTTGTCGAGCGTCAAGAGCCGTGCTTTATTTCTCACTTGCCCCGGAACGAGCTACAAAAAATAAATAAAAATAAAAATAAAACCAAGGCGAGGAGACGCTGGAGGAAAATCTCAGTGAAAAGGAACAAGAATCACGGGCATTGTCTCCCCACCCGGAGGGAGTCTGAAATCTGGAAATCTGGGTGGAAATACCAGACAGGCCTGGGTCTCCGCCTGATGAGGCTATTGGGTGCTAATGATGACATTGTTTTACAAGCCGGGCGGAGCGATGATTAATTGAATTGTGATCTATCAATGTCTCTTGTCTCGTCGTCTCCTCTGTCGCCGTCTATGACGATTCATAAAGACTATGAACTCCTCCTTCTGCGTTGATAAGACTACGCGTCAGAGCCCAGAAGCCAAACACGGCAATTAATAACTACCAGTTTGAAATTCTTTGGCTTGACAATTACATAAATGAGAAGGGGAATCAAGTTCAAAACTATATATGTGGAGATGGTTTTTTTTAATCCCAAAGGAGTACTTGACTGACTTCAGTAGGACTTCAGCAGAGGGACAGGCTTAAACTTGTTTCAAAAGAGTCAGCCTTCTCCATCTGGTGTAATTTCCTCTACGAATTCTATGATATTTGTATGATATGAAAGAGTTCCTGGTAATGCGTATTTCCTGGTAGCTGGTGCGTATTAAAGAAGCTCAACTGTTAGTCACTCGGTCACATGTATTGATGATTGCGATATCCAGCACCTTACCCTACCAACTGGTTAATTGACTGACTAACCGACTAACTGACTGACTTACAGCCGTACTGACTGACTGATTGACGGACTAAGGAGGATCACTACCGGCTCTGGTACCATATTTGTTTATAAACAAATGCCGAAAAGCGCTCGCCAAATGATGGATGAAGCGGTGGGGCAGCGGCAGTGGCGGTAAGCCTAAAACAATCGCAAGACGCCTTGAGCCCTGCCTGCCAATCGACTGATCGATAACAGGGGCAACCGTTATAGCTCCGGCTAACGGTTAATTCCGCCTGGGTGCGCGCGTGTTTGTATTGAGTTTTGCATATGGCAACAACAGTTAAGCAAACAACACTCTTGCCTAGCGAAACAATTTCGTTAATTAAATGCATTCAGCGGATCGGTTCATTCATGCTACAGATACACAGATACAAATACTGGGCGGTGTACGGCACAGATTGATTGATCGGATTAAGAGCAGGTCACTGGGAAAAAAATGCAAATCCCTATAAAATCAAAATTCCTAATTTAGAGAAATGCAATCATATTTTTTTAATTTTTAATTCTGATAAAGGTTCTGAAATTAATTTGAAGAAAAACTTAAAATGGAACTCATTTTGTGAACAATTCTAATCAGTTTAAGTTTTCGTTTTGTCGGAAGGACTTCGAAATATATTTCTAAATAAAAAATGAATAAATTTAGGGTTTTTCTTTTTCCAGAAACCGATATAACATTCACTTTGCTTTTTTCGATGAGTATTTAATATTTGCAGGATAATACTTCTACCAAGATTTTCCGCAATAAAATACACAAATATTTCCTATATTTACCCCAGCAGGAGAACCGTTAGCTTTTAACCTGTGCACCACGCAATCGCTCCGTTTTCGATTTCGAATTGGCGACGTGCAATTAACTGTCCGTTTCGGACTTTCTTCGTGTCCCACTCAGATAAGCCGCGGACCAAAAAAACAAGGTGACCATAACAACGACAGCAACAATAACAACAGCACGGATGGCGATAATTTCTGCACTTTAGTGAACTACGATCAGTCAGCAGCACATTTCTTAAATAATTAATTTAATTAATATATTAAAATTCACATTGCGATTCGCTACGATTCCTCTATTCCTCCAACTTCTTTCTTCCAGTTGCACTCTCAGGACATACCCGCACTCAGAAATGTTGGTTGAAAAAAAAAACACGAAAATCACCGTTATGTTTCTTTGCACTCCTTCGCGTTTTTGAGTCGGACGAGAGTGAGTGGCAAGAAGGGAAAAATCGCGAAAAATGAAAGAGAGAGCGATCGCGTCCCAGGACCGTTACCGTTAAGCGGCGCACGCTGAATTGAAGCGCTGCAGGCACTCGGTTGACACTTTTTGTTAACGGTGACGGCGGCGGTGACGTCGCTCCGTCGCTTCTCGGTTCCCGTAACCGTTCTGATTTAAATGGAACGCTCCAAGCTCACGTCTGTTCCCAGTCTCTGCCGGCGCAGGCGTTGCCGTCGGCGTCGCTGCCCTGCCCTGTCCGCGAACCGCTATTCCAGTTGCGCTTCTTTCCGTTTCTTTTCCTCCTCGCCTTTTTCGGCGACTTTCTAGCCAAGCTAAGATCTGCCGTCTCCTTCTTTTCCTGCACTTTCGAGCGGGACACAAAGCAGGCGGTGGGGAGGGGAGTGGAGAAGAAGGAGCGGCAAAGGAGCACTACGACACGTTCCGCGACGCCTCCATCATATGACTGGCAACAAAAACA
>JAEIHY010010019.1:0-15141 GCA_018904565.1 Drosophila tsacasi
TTGTCATCAAAAAGTTGATTTTTGTATAGTATCTCTATCTTTCCGGCCATTGTGCGGCGTTTTAATAGTCGTAGCCGCAGACCCACAATTTGAAGGTCCATAAATTTGCTTCGGGCCAGACAACCGACCAACCAGCTGCGGATGTTGAATGTTTTTTAATGTATTTATGTATGTCCACGGCAGCAAACAAGATTTTTCACTTGCATTTCCACCACACATCAGGGAGGAAAGCGAGCCAGGGAGTGGGAGTAAGGGGCGTGAAAAGAAAAAGTAAAATGTTTGCCGAAAATAAAAAAAGAAAAACCAAAAGTAACCACTGGTTGGCGGACACTCGGTCTGTGTCAATGACTTTGAAATGATTTCAGCGCGAATTTCTCGTTTCGCTTCTCATTTCGCCGGTTACACATTTCACTGATCGCTGATCCACAGCACCGCAGGTCAGCGCCGTACGTGGACTTTATTAGCAATTGGATAATTGACATAATAAGATGTTCAAATGGATAGAAAGCAGCCAGTAGTGCTCCGTGGTGGTGAGCATGATCTGTGTGAGCCACTTTCGTTACCTGAATCGCGACACACGATCTTGTAACGTACAAATAAAACTCCCTTTTACGGAAATTTCTTTGGGAAAGCCCCAAAAACACTTTTAAATAAGAGCAAAAGAAGTATGGTAAATACTATTAGGTTAGTAATTTCCTAATATATTATTAATAAATTAATTCAACTTTGCCGTGTTTTCACTTATTGAAATATTGATAATATACAAATTCAGAAAATTATTTATTATTATTTAAGTACCGATGTGTTGGTGGTATCAATCCCTCTTTTATATACAGAAATTTTATATTTTTTCTGTTCAATCATTTGTTTTAATGAGTAACTTGAAAACTCCTAACGAAAAATATATTACTATCTAGCAGCTTTTCCCATCCAGTTTGTGAACTGCAGTGTGACGCAGATAACATTCAATTCGAAATGCACAATGAAATCATTAAAGCTCAGTTTTCAAGCTGAGCTTGTGAACATTTCCAAGAATATTTAGCAAGTCAGAGGGGTTTTCGGTTATCTTAGATCTCAATTGCTGGCTATAAAAATATATACGATCTAGCCTATACAAAATAAGCTGGTTCTGATTCGCGATTCATTTTGTTGGCAATTAATAATACTGAACAAAGTGTATAGGGATATACTATGTATAGGTGTAGCCTTAACACTCTGTTGACTCTGTTGAATTTTAGTTCTACACCAAATGGAGTACTTTGGGTTTAAAATTAATTATTTTATGTATTTAACATAAATATTTTTAAGTAAAGAAAGGTACTGCAAGATTAATTTCACTTGTTTCAAACACACTAAAAATTTTGATTACTATAAAATGATAACAAAATAGGGTCGAAAAGAGCACTAGGCAACTCAAAACAGGTTAAAATTAGCAATTGTTTTGAGAACACGTATAAATATTATCAGAAGCGGGAGACAAAACCTCAGTTTCCATAAATCACTCACGGAACGAGATGCGCAACGGCAGCTCTCTGACTTTAGCCTTGGCCCTGGCCCTATTAATAGTATATCCGGGATGGATACAGGGTCAGGAGGGCAACCTCTTCCGGTGCAATGTGCAGTACAAGTGCTCCTCCGAAAAGGAATTGGTCTGGGCCATGGCCGATGAGCGGTGTCTGGTGTTCCACAACCGGTGCCTGCTCACCGTAGAGCAATGTGCCCGGAAAAACAGTGGACAAACGGAGCTTATCGAAACCACCAAAGAGATCTGCAAGCCCAACTGTGTGAAAAAGTGCATGGATTCCTTTGATCCAGTGTGTGCTCAGATCTTCCAGGAGGAATATATTACCTTTAGTAACGAGTGCGAGATGCGCAACTATATATGCACCAACGAGAGACGTGAGTGTGTATTTGAAGGGGTATTTTTATACCGACTAATTATTTCTATTTCGATGTAGCTTACTCCTATTTCGCCATCGGGGAATGCGTTGAGCAACCAGTTGGATGAAGTTTTTATTTTAACTAATTATATTTATAATATTATTGGGTTTGTTCTTAATTTTCCGGTAATAAAAATCATTCATTAATCAAAGAAATTTTGTTGTGACTAAAAAATAGCTAAGAGAATTGCATTCACTTCCAATGTAAAGTTTGAAGCCTCCTAAGAAAAAGAAACTACAAAAATTAAGGAATAGGAATTATTTAGATTGTAAGTTTTCTTCTTCTGCAGACCAGATTTAAATAAAAAAAAAATGATTTCAAAGGTTTAGTTTTTCCGTGCACACTCGCAAGGACCAAGGTGTGAGATAACTTTGAGAGCTAAAATATCCACAGTAACTATTATTTTTAGACAAGTATTATTTTTAGTTAGTAAAGAGTTAAAAACCACTTTAACTCCAACTTAGCACTCAAACATAAAACTGGATTTGTTTTCGAGCCAAGGAAATGACACGTACTATTCGGTCCCTAAATGCATTTTAACCCAATTATTTTGGAACGCCTTGACCAAAACAGGATTTACACCGTCGCCGTGACTGCCGTAGATAAATAAAACTCGAAATAAAATGAAATAAAATAAAAGCAAAGCTTGCCGCACCGCACAGAGGTTTTGAAATCCGCCTCTTTAGAGCTTAACCGGCCAACAACATGTTGCACAACTTTTACGCAGCAACTTTGGCCGGCGCGTTTCAAGTTCAATGTTGCCTGGCTTTTTCCAGCTTCCCGCTTCCTGATTAACCACGATTGATCGGATTTAATTAGGGAAATTGTTTTTCTTTTACAATTTGCAATATGCAAAACTCATTTGAGCGCCGGCAAAGAAACTATCGTCGCCGCAGCGCCAATGTCCTCGGGGTTGTTTCGCAATTACGCGACGTCCGAGAGAGCCGGTTGCAACATTACATTTTCCTTTCCTACAGATTCCCCGCATCCCAAAAGCGATCCAGTTCCAGCCCACGGATTTGCTTTCATTTGAATTACCTTGGGTATTTTCTCATTTTACCCTACATGAGGGTATTAAACGTTTTGTGGTAAGACTTGGGAGCTATTACATTTAAGATTAAATTTGTGTCCGAAAAATTAAATCTATATATCCGTATCTTTAAACTAGTCTTTCTATGATATTTAATTGAGAATCAAGAAATCTCAAAAAAGAGATTTAGATCTTGAGATTAAAATACTATTGACGTTTTCTGAAAGGTGATTTAATCATTAATTAATACAATAAGTGACCTCAAGAGAGGGTATTCTATACATCGGTTCATAAAAACTTCTTCCATGCATTTTCCATTGAATTTGCATTTAGTAAAAAGTCTCTCATCCACTTTTCACCCAATGGATTTGATTGTTTTATGGCCATAGGCAAATTTACACAATCCCAGGCTGAATTGTTACCAACTTGTTCGAGGAGTCAAGTGCCTTTTCACAGGCGGAAGACATACTCTGTGTGTATATACTTCACCCCAAATCGATTCCAGACTAATGCAAATTTCCTTGGCTAGAAACAAGCTCAACAACGCCTTGTTCGACGCCTTCGATAATAACTTAATTGATTTATCGCTGTCTCTGTGGCTCTGTCTCTGGCTAACAAAATATTTAGATGGTCCCGTTTTCGGCCATTGTCATTGTGCGGGGGCTGTCGGTGAAATAAAAACAAAACCGGTGCCCAGAATTGGTTTTTAATTTCGCTTTGATAACTTCAGGTCATTAAGTTTTGATTGTCTCATCTCTCTCCACTAATGACATGAAATTTGAAAGTCAAAAGATGGCATATTCGAAACTCATTTGTTGCGCTCTTTAATTAAGAAACAAAGAAGTTCGCGTCTTACATTAAAGCTCCAAGTAAAATCGCAAATGAAAATTGCATAAGCAAAGTAAATATAAAAAGAAATTCAGGGGAAAATTAAGCGCTTCGTTGACTCGAAGAGTCAGAAAGCCAAATATGTTTTTGACGAAAAGAAATTAGGGATAAATTCATTTTGAAATAATGGAAAATTTTTACTGAATGGAGACAAACTTAATAAAGCTTTCCCATCTTTATTTATTTTGTATGTTTTAACCTTCTAACAAAGAAGGAAATGCTTATAGAAACTATTAATTAAATTAGCAAAATATGCCATTTAATTAGAATCAAAAAGCAAATGGCTAAGGAAATCAAAGTTAAATCCGTTTAGTTTAGAAAAGAACTAATTTGATAAAACTACATAAGCCTAAAAAATTATTCGAAATAAAAATAAGATTAAGCATAACGATATTTATTCCTTATAGAACGTTCCTAAACTATGTCTATAAAATCGTTCAATAAGGGAAAATGTACCATAATGAAACCCAATCGAAAGCAGTATTCGCTAAGAAGCCAAATATGGCGCCATTTCAAGACAATAAACATTCTTTATTCTCAACTCCGATGAGTCTCCTCGTTTGGGTATTTTTAATTCAATGACCAATTTATTAAACTAGATTTTATTTAAATCGTTGCAATGTGGCCACCATATTGAATCATAAACTAAACACTGAATAAGCCAACCTGCTGCGACTCTAAGCCAAATCTAAATTACCTCACACGACCATAAAAAGTGGGCTAAAAGCAAAAGCCACAAAATAATAAGAAGCGAGCAAAAGTTGCATGAGGCAAAGAGATGCCTTTACCGGCAGGGGGTAGACAGACAAAAAAACACTATGGTGGCTAAAGTGTAAACTGTGTGAATATTTTTCGGTTATTACACGCATTTTGTTATTATTTTTTGGCAAGCAACACGAAGCCTTTGGCCAAATAAAGCCTTAAATGAAAAATGTCAACACATGAGGCGATGTTTTTCATGATTATTAAAACGAGCAAGTGGATGTGGAGGCATAGGGTGGGGTGCACTCATAGTATTAGATGATGTGTAATGCCAACAAAACGCCGCATTTGGTAAGAGACATTCCATTGTTATTGCCATTGTTATTGTTATTGTTAACTCTGCAACTGTAACTGTAACTGTAACTGTAACTGAGCCTAAGAGCCACCTCAGAAATTGCTGGCTGATATACTTAGTGCAATGATGACGGGCTCGTGCGTAACTTAAGCTGGGAAGCCAGTTAACTTGGTAAACTCGAAGGCTATGTACCCTGGCTTAATGTAAATAAAGAATTATAAGCCTAATAGTTGATGAAAATTGATGTAAGAAATAAAATATATAAAAGATGACCAGTTTTAAAACCAATCGTTTTTCCAAGCCTTCTTTTTACTTTTGTAACTTGAGATACTATTTAATTTAATTGACCCGCAAAACCTAAGAAATAAATTTATTCATATATCTAAAAACCATTTCCGTTCAAAGGTAAACATAAATAAGAAAAGTTTATATTACAACACATTTTTTAGTTTAATAAATTTCCCAAATATTCAAATATAAACTAAAACCCAAAATACCCCCTTTCTTAATAACCATACTCATATATATTCACCCGATGACAGTTGACAGCGTGACATAATTGAGCATTGTTATTGCTGAAGTTTCGGGTTCGGCTTAGGAAAATTATGTCCCACCTGGCAAGCTTTTGGGCCAAGAAGTGTCGGCATTCGGGTCTAATTAGTGGTCTAATTATCAAGCAAGTAATATATGTATGAGGAGTCCGCCCGAGTGAAAGTTTCGCCGGCTGCTGCAACCAAAATGATTTGTTTTTGTGGGCCAGGTGGCGCGTGTTGAATTAAAGCCACAAAAGACCTAAAAATCTCAACGCCTGCATAGATGAAATGACTTGGATTAGAGCCAGGCAAAATCGGTGGTTGACAAATATGGCTATAACCGACTGAACCCGTCTCTCTATAGGCTACAGTGCACTTGTTGCAGCTGATTGCTCATACAAAATGCATAGTGGCATAGCTGAAATCGTTCAGCTTATAGCAAATAAATTATATATCATCATCATCATTGGGGATGCGACTCGGGAATGGAACAGGTTGATTGGTTGGTTAACTAGTGGAAAGTTGAGGTATTCCATTGATGTAACGAACGCAATGATCAGAGGGAATTTAAACTCAGGGGCTCTTCAATCAAATGTGGAATTTCCTTTCATTCATCGGATCAGTGATTTGGCAGGTGAAGTTTCCTTAGTAGAAGATACAAGTAAGGAATTCACAAAATGTCTGCAGGTTGAATAAATAAGAAAATCGCAGTAATGTGAAATAAAATGTTCAATTAGAAATCAGACCTTAAGTTATGCTAAATTCCGAAGTTCTTAAATCTAATATGGCGAAATTCACCAGAAAATGTGTTTAGAAAGTGCTTGCTAGGAAAATGTTCCTTAGAACAGGTAAAATTTTTCTTCAAATATTTTATTATCAAATATTTATTTATAAAACTAAATAAATGTGTACAGATTTATTTAATTTAAATATATTTTGCAATTTATAAGTCTTTACAATTAAAGTTAAGTTTAATATGGCAGAATTTGCAAGAAAATATTGCTCAACAACTGTTTCCAAAACACATGGATGTTTCCCAAGGAATATTCATAAACTAAAGTTTTTTAGTTAATATTAGATTAAGAGATTAATCACAATTAACCAACACTTCTTTGCTGCTTTGTTGCTGCGAACAGGAAAATCAAATCAAAAGTTGGTTTAGCAATTTTCAATTACATTTTCCGTTGCATTGCACATCATGACGAATCGAACACGCCAGCCCCAATAGGAAATAGTAATATAGAGCCAGCTCTCGCTGCTCCAAAGCAATCGCATAGACCAATATTTCAAATTCGGTGTCAAAATGTCAGAAAATAAAGTAGAACAAATGCAAATACCAAAATTTAGATTAATCTTTAAGTCTGTCTTGCCGATATCCGTTCATTATTGACTTTGTAGGTGGTGAAAATAAATATCCGATTGTCTCGAATTTGTGGATGCTGCTACTCATTTGTTAACCAATAGTCAAGGCTGAGATCTTGCGGTTAGCGGGTGATAATTTATAGCCACTTTTACTCAAATATTTGTACGGCTAGCTCCCAGCGGGTTATTCATTAGCCCAATTAGGGTAAAATCAAAACTCATCTGACCCCTTTTGGGCTGACCTTAGCTTAATTTATGTCTCTCTTTGTGTTTCCCTGGAGGAAACGTTACCGTGTAATTAATAAAAATAGGCTTGGAACGGTATGATTATCGTGCAGTAAAGTTGCAAACATTTACATTAATTAACTACAATTAAAAGTGGCCGTTGACCAACGCATATTTATCGACATGATTTGGCTAATTGATCAAGTTGAAGGCCGCTGTCCGGATAATTTAATTAATATGTACGGATTACTGGATTAGCAAACAAATTTTTTCAACCGCCTTTTTGTTTTCTGGGTGGCTGGCTGGCCAGAATTCACGTTCTAAAAGCGCCGAAAAAAGATTTCTGTTTTTGTTTGGCAATAAACCAACATGCAAACACGATTGTTAACACCTTAAAAAAAAAACAGCCAACGGGTAAGCTAAGCTTCCAAATTAAGCCAATTAATTTGGCCAGCCGAGACAACAATCGCTTGGCATGAGCCACAGCCGCAACGATCTCGAATAAACAATTACCCCGATTGGCTTCTGATATTTGGCAACGTGAAGAACGCAAAAACGAGCCATAAATGGGATCGCTTAAAAATGTTATTTAAGCTGCAAGAGTGATTAATTAAAGTGCCTCGCAAAATTGTCAAACTTTTTGACTTTGAGCTCAGGAAATTACTATTTATGGCCGGTCTTTCGTCTATGAGTCAGCTGGAGTCCCAGCCTCCTTCTCCATTGTCTGCGGGGGATTTTCACAGGCAAAAAGTGCACAGGGTCAGAAGTATCTTGTGTCTTTTTTGTTGTTGCGGTTGGTCATTTCGTGATGGTCAGTCAGAGTTACTTGATTTTCGTTTCATTGGAAAAACGCCCTTGACCATCGTCTCGGGTCGCCGAGCACTTGGAGTTCTTCAATTTGTTCACGCACAACACGAAAATTTATGTATTTCGAAAATTGATTATCAAGGGAATCCCCGAGCTAAGTTGCATTATAATAGCTTCCTGCTTAAGCCATGAATAGAAATTCAGCTACTTAAGTGCTTGTCTACATTTTATAATTATTAGTTGTCTGCTAAATTAGTGAGTGACTTTGCATAAAGTTTATTTATAAAGCTTGAAAGCAACGACTTTTTATAAATTACCAAATGACAAAATTTAAATTTCACACATCTTCAGTAGCTAATAATAAGGTTTTTTTTATTTATAGAAAACATATTAAATATAAAGCAGTATAAGAGAAGTTAAAGCTTGATAAGCGAGTTATTTATTTATACACTTTCCTTATAATTTTAAATTAATCAAAAATATTATTTTTTAAAGGTTCTTTATAATATGAAGGATTTCATTCTTTCACAAATTATTAAATATCAGACTTTATTTTTTTAAAATGTTGTTATTTTATTCAATGATAGTTATTTTTTTACTATTCCCTTATTCACTCTTCATTGTTTACCCTTTAAACTCGTACAAATTCGTGCTACAGATTATGACAGATTTTCCAGAAACCATATTAGTTATAGATTTCATTGGTCAGCCCAGCCCAGACTCAGCAGCAGGGCAGCCAAGAAAACCCAAGGAAACGTGACCAACAATGTCGGTCTAATTAACCAGATTTACGTTTTTATGTTTCTTTGTTTATATATATTTTTTTCTGCTCGATTTGCTTCGGTTTCGATCAAATACCATCGAACGAGCCGAACCACAAAGGCGACTACTAATTCTAGTAGTTACCGATTAATTCTGTCTGCGGGGTTGGGATTAATTGCCATTTAGTAATCGTTGTAGCGGTGGCCTCGTCAGTATTCAATGCTTTGACTCCAACCTCAGCACCCAATTTCCGCTTTCAATGATATTATTTAACCGCGTTCTTAGAACAAGGTAACCACAAATTATCAAGGTAAGTCGATTTTTAATAATCTTATGGACTTTCTAGGAAGGGTTATATTATTCATAATACTTATTCAGTGGGGAACGTCGAGACTATCTTAGAGTCAAAAAAGAACATATCCTCCTAGGGAAATCTGAAGACTACATGTACACTTATTAATTATGGTAAATTTATCTTATTTGATATATCAAAAATATTATAAATCAAAATAATGTGCGTGTAAGAGTATAGAATGTTTTATATAACAAAAAAAAAACTCGCTTTAGTCTCATATAAAATTCTGAAGAATCGATGGCGGATCTCGACGAGAGATCTGTAAGTGGTGAACCACATTTAGCAGCAGCGGCAGCTGGACGACCTTGCAGGCCGATTCGATCTTAGGCGATCTCTTTGCACAACAGATCGATCGATTTGCTTGATTTGTGCTTTAGTGCTGCAAATCGATCGATCGAAACCGTGGCCATAAAAAACTAAATTGAAGTTGTGCAGTCTCTGTTGTTTAATTTATGCAATGTTACCGTTTCCATTTCTGCTGGGCGCCTTTATGAGTTTTATTTTGTGGCCTTTGTCTGGGCTGTAAGTGAATTTTTAGTTAAATTTGCTTTGCTTGGCTGGGCTGAGCGCTGTTTTTGGTGATAACAATCAGCTTCGAGCCATTTGCCTCTATGGCTTTTACTTCGTTGCATGCACAAATAAATTACATTTAATTTGCGTAATCATTTTTCAATGGCAAACAAATGGATATAAATTTTTTTTTGCAGCCGGCATTGTGCCTAGAAGTTCATTACATAATTATCGCAGAGGGGCCAGAATCTCTCAACTCTTTCGATTGTCCCATAAAAAGCCTTCATAATAAATAACTTAACCACTCGGAATCGTGCTTTATACACCCCGTGTATCAGAGTGGGCCTGGGGTTTTCCTTTTCCTTTTTTTTCTTTTTTTCTTTTTTTTTTTTTTTGCTTCCAATGTTTGGGTCAAACGTTGGGGTCACCAAACAGAGGCAATGTGATTGTCTGGAGAACGTGTGATAGACAAATTTATGGCTTTAAATTTGGGCAGCCTTGGGGTTACAATTTAGAGATAGAAGGAAGTAAACTTGAACATAAATTAATGTCTTACATAGAGATTAATTTAAATAAAATATATAGAAACATATATATATAGAAGCATCTTTAGGTAAGTATATTATAAAAAGAGCTACCAAAAGACATATAAATAAATGTAAATAAATCCTAAATATTTACACTTTAAAGCCGGATCTCAGTAAATTATTTAACACACTTAATGAGCTCGTAAATGAACGAAGATCTTTATCTAAAATGATATTATTTTACGTTCATTAGGGTCTCGCACAGATTAGCCAATAAATACACCCCCTCATTTGTGAATTCTAGCATTCGTTTTTTTATAATCAACCAATTAGCATAAACTCCATAAAATATATTCAAATGTTGCCAGAAAATTAAACTAATTGAATTTTCAAATACTACAATTTTTTTAGGAAACACATCATTTGTGTATGAGGAAGCACTTTGCAGGGTTTTTCTTTTCGTTTTGTTGCCAAGCTGGCCGTGAAATGTAAATCTTATAATGAGATGCAACTGACCGATGGAAGGCGGAATGAGTTGCAAATTTCGTTAACTAAATGCACAGGCAGAAAGTGTAACAATCATTTTCCATTTCCATACAATTAACGGTCGGGCCAATGATAACAATTACTCCGCCAAACATTTCCATGGATCGCTGGACGTCTGCAATTGGAGTGACTGGAAGTGAAGTGGAAGTGAGTGAGTGGGAGCGGTTGTCGGTGGATAAAGGAGTTCAATCCCAAGACATGACTACAAGTCGCCATCGGGGGCTTGAAGCTTATACCAGGCTACCTGGGAAAGGCTTTATATGATATACATATGTTTTCCTATAAAAAGTAGGAAAAATATGAATTTTTAAAATTTAGAAAGTCCTCGATCATTGTTTGAGAAACTAACATAATCCTTAACTTGTTTTTATAGCTATCCCTCTTTCTCCTCAATCAGTAAATGTAAAGCTATTATAAAAAGTATTTAAAATGCTTATTAGAGATGAATGCACACTATGACTGACATATGAGCGCTTTGAAGGTTGAGCCATAAACTACAGGGAAAAATGAAGTTAGATGATTTTAAAAATTTGGCCAAACTTAGAAAAGTCAAAAGTATAGATTTATCGATATTGTATCGTTATCTTATACAATATAAATTATTATTTTGAAGTTGGGATATACATATGTGCGATATTTATCGATAATGTCGATATTTTAAAGTTAAGTGCAGTTATTTTTCTGATTAAAAAAAAAAAACAGCCAAAGTTACGACTCCGCAATTTTTTTTGTCGATATTTCATAACGGAAACGAGACAAATAAATTAAATAAATTTTTAACAATTATCGACATAAAATTTCAACACTAAATACGATATTTACCAATCACGAGAATAATAAATTAAATAATTAAAAAATATAAACGTAAAAAGCGCGTTTTTCGATATCTGAAGATTCAAAATATCAGATATTGAGATTTTAATAATAAAATCGATATTTATCAATAGCTAAAAATCATATATAAACTGTAAGACATTTTCGGGACATTTTTATGTGTGTGGAAAACGGACTTTTCGTCTCAATAGACAACCCAAACCTGAGAGGCTTCAAATGCAAGTTAAAATCCTAACGATTGCCAAACTAATTCTGCAAAACTTTCAGTTGACAACGTCGACCATTTTGACTTTTGATGAACGCAGATTGATTTGAGAGATCAAACCTAGACGAAAACGGCTTTGGGGTGGAGTGTCCCATTCAATGTTGAGTTAATGGGCGGCTAATTTTTTCGTATTTCTGCCCTGTCCGACCGCCAGACGTCAACACACAGTTCAAATGCTTATAATGGGTGCCAGTGCCAGATTGCGACATTTGCAAACGAACAGCGGCGATAGCCTCCGATTGGAGGAATGGAAGGAAAACCCATTCACTTTTCTGTTTCTGTCCGCCGTTTTAGTTTTATTTGTATTTTTTTTGCTAGCGCAATTGTCGTCACCGACAAGCGGAAAGCGTGGAAAATAACAATATAGTTTTAGCCACAACAAAAAAGTGTACATTTTTTCGTTTAAATAATTTATTGTGATAGGAAATCCAACAACGATCAAGTTCCAGCTTCGCCCCAAGGCGGATGTTTGTTCTGGCTGGAAAGTAAAGTTCGATGATCGCTTAGAAAAACGAGTATTATTGGTCAAGTTCTCAGCAATTTGCTGGAATGCTGCGGCTGAAACAATGGACTATATATCAGCCACCGGAGGCAGTTTCAAAAGGCTAAGGTTTGGGTGTGAACTGCTGTCAATTGCGAATTACCGCAAACGACGGTGTGGCGACTAGAATATAATGAAGTTAACATTTTATTCAGCTTTGATTGGTGTGAACCAACTTAAATTGGTTGTGTGTGTAAATATATAAATATATCTTATGTTAACTGCAAGCATGTTGTATCCTAAGGCTTTGACTAAATGGGAAATAATGGTATTTTATTATTGTTTAAAATATTATACCCCTCTTAAGGGGTCTTCTAGTTACGCGCCCGAAATTGTAGAGTATTTTCTGGAATTAATTGTGAGGAAACTGTACAACATAATAACATAATTTTTTTAGTTTTGAACTTATTCAAACTTGAAAAAATAAGAAATGCTTAATGTGTATAGCGAATTATTCGTTTTTGATAGGGGGTCAAAGTAAAGAATGAGTCAAACACAATACAATTTTCAAAATCGTACTCGAAGAAGCATAGGGAATGGTTTCACAAAAAAGACTCCCTTAAGATCTCTAAATACCAAACACGCATTTCCCTTAATTAAGCCATATTTATTGTTAGCAAAATGGTTCCTAACACCATTCATATAATAAAACAGAAGTTAAGCTAACAATTTGGTTCGCACTTTAAGTTGGCTAATATTTGGACCACCCGAAATTGGTCGAATTTGGCTTATTGCATTTTTACGGCCTCTATAATTTGTCTTCTGGCCAAAAAGATCGCAAGTGAAGGCAAATCTCTGTGGCCAAGCGATATCTTTCCTTTTTTTTTTTTTCATTTTGGACAGCTAGCAATTTGAGCTTGACTTCTGGGACCCGGCTGACTCGTGTAATGCCTGCTTTACAGATGTGGAGTTTATAGTTTAATGGCTTACATGGGCGAGTTGGCAATTTGGACCATAAATGGCCAAAGGCGCGAGCTGAGTCGCGGGCCGAGTGGCACAATAATCGGATCGGGGGATCTAGTGAGCGTCGTGCCCAATTCGATAACCTCCGGCGGCAGCTGACGATGAGATGACCACCGCAAGTGTTTCAAAACAAGCAAACATTAGAAATGGGTGACAAATGGAAAACTGGGAAATGGGAACACGACAGCGATGACAAAATTAAAATTCATTCACGCTCAAGTAAATATTTACGCAATAAATTTGCATTTAATTGCATACCAGAGGCGGTTGCTGCCACAAAATCAAATCAAATCAAATTAGAAAACAATCCACCAAAACGGGCGGAACGAGAGCACAGAGTCCGGAGTGCACTCCAAAAATTCCACCGAAATCGAGTTACCAAAAACAATTTGTTCGTCGTATCGAAATCTAATCAAATTATGCGCCAGAAATGTCAAAAAAGCGTGAAATGTTTGGCTTCGGGGCGAGTGAATTAAACCCCCCCCCCCGGCGCAGGTGTGTCTCCTCCGCCATGTCTGTTGCACCTGTGATACCCCATTATCGCAGAATCATACCCAACCCCAACCCCAGCTTGTACCGGGACTCGCAGCACCATCAAAATTGCACAAAATAAGAAGCGCTCAACAAATCATTTGCAAATTTTATGCAAAATACATGCAAAAGTGCTTGGCAAATATGGCCTGATCAGTATCCGTATCTGTATCTGTATCTGTATCTGTATCTGTATCTGTATCTGTATCTGTATCTGCATCTGCATCTCCCCATCTCAATCTGATTCGGACCACGCACATTTTTGGAGCGCTGCTCTCGAAATGAACTAGAATTTGGCGTGCGTGGGGACTGGGGGCTAAAACAACGAATGCGATGTGATGTGACTGCGGCTAAAATGTTTTTATGCAGTTCGCTTAATGTGTTTTGGCCATAAACCAACTGACAACTGGTCAAAGCACAGCTAAAAATCCACGGATTTCGGCGTTCAAATTGTGGAAAATTCTAGAGAGTGGCAGCGAGGGAGGCCAACTGACAACGATAACAAGTGAAATTCCCCCGGGGTCTGTTTCTTCTCCTCTCCCACCAATCAGGAATCATTCTCAAAACTTTTGTCGCTGCCCCCCGCGTTTATTTGTTTTGCGGCCGCCTAATTGCATTTTCAACATTCGCCAGCACACTCCCCTATTTATATTGTAATTGAAATCGCATTGGGGACGCCGACACCGCCACGGCTTTGGCCATGACGACTTCATTTGGGAGAGGCACTTCCTCTCCATCTTGTTCTCTGTTCTTGTTTTTTTTTTTTTTTTTGCAGGCTACAAAATTAAGTCGAATTGTTTTGGCAATCTATTTTTATGTTTTAGCCAGTCTGGGAACAACTGCATTGAGTAATGAGTGTCATAAAAGAAAAAAAGAGTTCAACTTGAGCAATTATAAAAAGCTGTAAGACAAGTCGTGTTCGCTTGTCAGAGATTTGCATGGCTAACTATACTTTAATTACATTACCACATGCCAGTGCCAGCACATGGGAAAATAATTATATAAAGTCAAGAATATGGTTTTCAAGTATCTATAAATATTTAAGAGAAGAATTTTAACATTTAAGTATATAAATTATTTGACTTTCCCTAAATCTCGAAAATATGAAGTATAACTAAAGTAAAATCACCTTCACTTTAAATATGAATTTCCTAAGAGAACGAAACTATTTTATATCAAAACCTTCTAATAAAGTTAAAAGCTTTTGTTATTGGCAATTCAATTTACGTCTGAAGTTCGAAAATCTAAAAAGTTAAGTAAATGCAACACAAAATTATTACCCCATAGGCGAGCGGTCAATAAGACCATTTTTCAAAGGACTTATACCCGAAAGCCGGAAGTTGGAAGCCAGATTTAAGAAGCCTCTACAGCTCCGGATGGGACGACAGTATAAATCTGACACGTTGCACAGTGGCGCCTTAGATACTTTGGTGTTACTAAAATCATAACTCTTGAACCAGTTGA
>JAEIHY010010021.1:0-17198 GCA_018904565.1 Drosophila tsacasi
ATTCGTGGCGTGTAAATATTTATAAATATTGACGGCTTAAAGTGAAGTTTATAAGTGACAAGAGTCAGACGCCGGCACCCCTCCGCTCGGAAAAAGGAAGCTTTTTAGGTAACATCAACAACACTTGTGGTCAAACTTGAAAGCCTCTTTGATGGTTTGCTCCTCCAATTCCAGGCTCTGGGTTTGGGTAATGAAGTCCGCCACTTGAGGCTGTCAGAAGAGCGTGCGATAGGGATGGTTCAGGGTCGGTGACTTGGTGAAAATATTGACAAAGCAATTTGCCTGTCAGACAATTAAGTGCTTAATTGTATAAATGTACGGCCGGTGGCGGGGCGGTGGCGGATATGTAACCAGTGGGGCGGGAGACCGGAAGTTGCTCAGGCTTAAGTCTTCTCCTGACCCCCGAGCCCCGAGCCCCGAGCACCCCTCCCGGATGATAAACCAATCCAAAGTGACGTGGGATTTATGAGACAGATTCTGTTCTATCTCCAGACAAGTGAAGCAATAATCACAAAGCCATAAATCCTGAGGGCCCTCAGTGGCATAACGAGTGCCAGCAAGGCGGTAATTTTTAATATAATTCAGTCAGATATGGCCGGAATGTCAGGCGACCCTTCCTGACACTTTGTCACAAAACGAAACAGCGTCGAGTGGAATGCAAAAATACTCGTATATATCAAGTGTATTATGGCAGAGGCAGTGCCAGAGCCAGTGGAGTGCCTGGGGAGGATCCGAGCGACTGGAAGTGTCCAGGCTCAAGGACCGAGATTTGCATAGGGCCCCAGCTGAGCTGGAAGGGTCAGAGGGAGCTCAGTAAAACTGGGCGGTGCACTCTGCCTAACTGGCACTAAGTGGACTGCATCGCGTTGCCAGATAGCAGCATTAGAACCTATCAAAACGGCATTCAGCCGGGCTAGAAAACAGTAATCTAGTCGACTCCTCAAAGGAAAGTATGCAAACTGGGTCAGTCAAATAAAAGCGAGCTTCTTTCCCAGACCAGCTCCTTCTATGTGAGCCAAGTATTTACAGAGCTTCCATTCAAGCTGCATTTCGCTTTACAAATTGTCGCCATTTACCGGCGTTGAGCACCCCAAAGGTCCTTGGCAGTAAGTCAACCTGGATAAACATACGCGTGCTCCCCTCTCCAAAGGATCTCACATTTACATCTGCTCAGTTCAGCAGCTAGTGATTTATGTCCTGCAATTGACAAGAGATTTTTCGGCTGTCAGTGTGAGGGACTGACAGCCCGGCAAATTGCGAATCCCTTCGATCTCCCCTTTAACTCAGGTAGCTTTAAGCCAGTCACACCTCGCCCCTAGATCTGGGCGGGCCACAGACCGCACTGACCACAAGCTATGCATAGCCTGGGCATTCCAAAAACTTAATTACCGCCCGGCCAGCAGCTACTTATCGGGGGAGTTGGATACTACTTGGACGTAAGTGGGGAAACTGGGAGTTCGGAGACATGATTGGCCCCTTCACACCTCGTAAAGAGCCACTCTCGGGCGAGGAGGCGTGGGTGGGTGAGACACTGGCAAAGTGACCACAATAATAAACGCAATTTTAGCAGAAATCCAATTAAGTGTCGAGGCATATGAGCCGAGACGTCTGTCCAAGAAAGTTTGCCAAATGCGAAAGCAGAAATCTACCAAACCCAGCAAGAGCAGAGGCTTCAAATACCCTTAATAACTGGGAAATATAATTTATTTTTTAGCTAAATTTAAATAAAATAATTGATTTGATATTATGTCATTAAAAATCTTCTTTACCACATGGGCAAATTCAAATAAAATTAGGAAATACTTACGGGAAAATAATAAATATATCCTTTTACTTGAAAGAAAATAAAAGTCAAACAGAAACACGAATTTTAATTTAAATTTCAGTATTATTATTATTATTATGCGTTTATTAACAGTGATATAGAAACTAAGCTAACCCGATCGTAGAGTACCGACTGCGACCGGTCAACAACTTTCCCCAGTCCCCGGAGCAACAGCATCATCGATGTTGTCCGATGGCAATGAAGATGAGTATTATAACCACGATAGTGAGTGGATAGTTCGGCCACTCTCCCCGACTGTCTGGTGTTTATTGCGTTCTCTGATAAAAATTGCAATTATTTAGCCAAAACGTTCGGCCGAGGGAGTGCGAGTAGGAGTCCACGTCCAAGACCAAGTCCAAGGAGGCTGACTTGGCAGAGTGGACAGCATGACAAAGTCGTCTGTAATTTATTTCCACTCGGTCTGTGTTGACTTAGCCCCACCGAGATGGATGGCACCAATGGGTGGGGCTCTGAATAAACAAGCAGCTGGAGCAGCAATTTCGGGATTGTCATTGACGTGGCCAGGGGACATGGCTGGATGGATGATCGGCCCTGTCGGAGATGTGACATCCATGTGGGCGTCTGCTGGTGCTGCGCCTAATGAAGTGCATGCAAATCTCTTGATGTGAGCACCGGCGCCTTCTAATGAGTCCAAGTTTGCGGCGAAAAAGGTGTGGCATCTGAGCCAAAGTTTTACTGGAGCCCAGGCCCTTCTGCTCCTTTGAGTGTGCATTGCTGAGTGTTCAACTTTTGCCACTTCAAAATTAACCAAGGGTTCCATTCCATTCCACAGCCATGTTCTAGCTCCTCTTGGTCGCACTACACTGCGAAAAAGCATACTGTTTAGAGTAGAATCTACGAATTTCAAGAGAACATGTTGTAATGCAACCCCCAGTCAGAAGAAAATTAAAACTGGTGGACGCTCTAAAGACTATTAAAATCAAAAATCATTTTAGTTTCAAAAGATTTACCAATTTCCCTTAGATTCTCAGGTAAGCACCTATTTTTAGTAGAGTGCATTGGATGTGGCCAGTGTGCTGCCGTTTGCCGTTTTGATGTTGATAAATGATGCTGCATTTTCATTTGGAGAATTTGTTGCCAAAGAAAAGTCACTGATTGACTAACACGATGAGGAGAGCTGGCTGGAGAGCTGAAGGCAGACAAGTGGCTGCTTGTCAGCAAAACGTTTAGTGGCAAAATACACATGGCCAGGAACACTCCAGCCACAGCCCGGCCCAAAGCCCGAGCTCCAGAGCCGGGTCTTCGGTGGTTAGCGAATCAATTATGCCACAGACACCAGTTGCAATCAGGTCCGAGAGCAGCAAGCACTGCAGTAAAGACAAAGAGAGAGTTTATCGAGTGGCAGGGGCTTCGGTGGCAGCTGCTAATGCAAAAAGTTTCCAACTCCAGATGCTCCTGATGGAGTGGGGCGAATGTCTTGGGGAGGCGCCATCTAAGGCTAAGTAAACAGGAGCCGAGAGCAGGTGAAGTTGTGGGGAATACTTGAAAAGTTGCTTTAAGGCGTCTTTAAAGCTGGTCATGGCTGAGATCCTGAATCATACCGATTTATTTTATTTTAACAAAATTAAATCAAGCGTACAACACTAAACCTAATGAAGTACGTCATGAATGAATTGGTATAACTTGCATTTAATTACTTAATTTATATTACAGCAAAAATAGAATATTAAATTGATGGAACTTAGTTACCCTTATTTGTTTATAAAATCATCTAATGTTCTATAGTTTTAAGATAACTCCAGAAGCAAAATTCGACGCCAATCTTCGGTGGTTAGTGAATCAAATAAAAGTAAGTATATTTGGACGCCTTCTAAGCCACCTCTTCAGGTCAAAGGTTATGTAATAAGTACAAGAGGACAAGATTAACGAGTATCCTTTATCCCGGCAAATGCCTGTTTATTTTTAGCCCTCCACTGACAAGTGCCGGGATTCAAGTCAAAGGTGTTTGCGGAGAGTAACCTAATGAAGTGACAGAAAAGGGACCGGAACCGAACTCATTGAAATTGAAAAACTCATTAAAAGCCGGCAATAGGCCAGGGCGGCCAGGGGGTAGGCAGAGGGCAATCCCGGCCCGGACTAAATAAATGTTAAAACGCAGCGAAGAAGTGTTAAAATATTCACCAACTTTGTAACTCTTTTTAACGAGCGATGCGTTGGAGCCGCTCGAACGGCGGCGGCCGTGGGGCGGTGTGGGCGGTGTGGGCGTGGCAACTAAAATAAACACATTTAAAGCGAAACTTTATGCACAGCCAAACTCATTTGCATGTTAAATATTTCACCCACCCGGAAGGGGCTGGAGAACGAGAGCTCGGCGTTGGCGGATGGGAAACCCAGTAGTAGCCGGAAAATTGTCTCGGAACTTCACACTTTAAACTGGCGGCGACGAAGCAATCGGAAAAAATGCCGGGAAACGTGAATGCTTTACGAACATTTTAATTAAAATTTGCCCAAGAAGAAAGCGAGTGCGTAACATAGCTGGCAAAGAAGGCGTGGCCGCCGACGCCCCCGAAAATGGGAGACTTTGGAAATTTCAATTAAATGCGCACATGCCAAAAAAGGGCAACAGGACTCAGTGGAAAACAAATTGGAGGAGGGTCGTGCTTAGGATCAGAATACCCCTTGTGGTGTATTGGACTTTGGAATTTGAGAAAACAACGGTATCTAGTCGGATTTTAGTAACAGAACAGAAACCTTTAAGGAAAATATTTGTAATTTGATTAACAATTTCCATTTAAGGGAAATCAAAATAAATGTAACTTCATTCGAGCGAAGTTATCCTGCATTTCCGAAGCCCTTTTCCAAAGACTTTTTCCAGGGTTCTCTTTACTAACCCAAATGATCACTTGGTAACTAGTGGTAGTAACTGGATCAGCTGGTAACCGTATGAGCATTTATCCCATTTCTTTAAGAAATTCCTTGAAATGCTTTGCATTAAATAACAAAAACCCTTTGCATGGGCATCATCATTTGAACCGCCATGGGGGAAATTCGGATCCAGTAAGCGATATAGATAAACACTTGAGGATGGCAAAAAGGATTTGGGGATTTGACTTGGATGCCTAAGCAGCTTTCGAGCGCGGGCGTGGCATGAAATGGAAATCAGGCGGCGCTTAAAGCTGCTCCCACTCCTCAGAGGGGCCCGGAGAGGGGCCACACAAGGAGGGGCAGAGCCAAGAGCCGGTTGCAAGTCAACTGTCTACTTTGCGTGCGCCCAGGACAACTGCCGAGGCTGCTTTGGAGGAGGAAACAGAGATGTTCATTTGGCTTTTTCATTGTTGGGAGTCAAATTATATTAAATAATTAATAAAACTCTTATTAGTGAATTTTTGATCAAACTTTATGAATTCAAAATTATTCGCAATTAATTTATTTTGGTTAATGTTGTGGTAAGTTTTTATTACGTTTCCTAATTTCTTTTAGCTTTGGCCTCGGTTCTCTGTGCAAATGAAACTGGCAACCGGTATCACTGCTCGTCAGGATCTTGACTTCTAGTTCCCGGGTCCTGGCAGCTGGCATTCACGCAGTCAAGCAGCCAAGCAGTCAGGGCAGCCCCACTTGACAACGCTCGAGTGTTCCGTTCCGCTGGCGTGTTTAAGATTAAAGCGCTGCGCCTTGCAACAAAAGTTGCAGTGACAATGGGCGGCCAGCCGTGCGACGAGGACGACGACGACAACGACAACGACGGTTACAAGTGGGCCCCAGGCCCGGGTGCTAGTCCTGGTTCGGAAGAGAAACACGCTCCCCTTGCAGAAAGTGCTTGAAAAAGAATGGCAGGCGGAATTGCAATGTCAGTGTCTCCGGAGAGGGGAAAAAAGCTGCACAATGTTGCCACATTGCCACTGATGAGGGGCTTGCCTGTGGGTGGCTCCCGGGCGCCCAAGTGAGTGCGTGGCCTTGTCCTTGCTCATCCAGCTGGCAATGAGCGGGTGGCTCGAAGTCCCCAAACAGGAATATGTCTGACATAAGTCATTTAAGATGGCTGCTAAACCCAGCGTTGTTGCCACGATTTGATGGCGCCCCAGGATCCGTTTGCATGTCACCAAGGATACGATTTTATTCTTTAGATCAGGACAGTAAACCGTTGAGATTATTATTATATTAACAAATCCCCCATGGCCCAGCTTGCTTTTATTTAACGGAGGGTGACGATGACTTCTGATTTTGACCCCTTGCTCTGAAAGGATTCCAGTAAGTCTAAATATATATTTTTCTATTTATAACTAGATATTATGTTTGCATTCTAGTGTCAAGATATCCCCAATTCCCACTTTCCACATCAACTGTGATAAATTGATCAAAAATATCTGTGCTCAGCTTATATAAATTTCGTTATTTTTTGTGAAACATACAAGCCGTCGTATATATTCTCCAAACCGTAAACAAAATCCCTCCAAGCTATGGGTACCTTGGGTAACTCATTAACCTTGTTGCGGGAGCGCCGCCGCTTCGGCCGCCAATGCCTATTCACCGACCGCAACGAGATGATTCTCAGCATTCAGCCGAGCGGACGCATGCGCCTGAAGTACATCCTGCGCAACCCCATCAACCAGGGGACGCAGCTGTCCGAGCAGTATGCGCTGAGCTCGATTATTACCCACAACGTGGTCTTGGACTCGCACGGCATAAACCACTATGAGGGCGGCTGGAACATCAAGGAGGTAAACGTCATGGACGAGGAGTCGACCCAGCGCTACCGCAAGAAGATCGAGAGGGAGGACTCCTGGGGCATCGAGGTGAACCAGCTAATCCGCGATGTGATGACGATCAGCTCGCAGAACAACGCCATTAACATCTTTGAGGACTATTTCACGGACTTGGCAGCCGACCTCTGTAGCGGGGTCAAGATGGGTATAGATGCAAAATGCTGCAACGTCTTTCACGACCTGTGGTTGCCACAGCGCACTCTGACCATGTGCGAGTGGCTTAACAATGAGCCCAACCAGTTCGTTCTGTCCTACGCGAATAGCACGGGCAAGGAGGTTCACAACATGATGCCGGACTTTGGCAACAACAACTCCAATGCCTTCTACGTGTGGGACATGGACGACCCCACTCGCCCAGTGGCACACTATGACGCCATCAAGATGGTACAGATCGCCAAGGTCTGTATGCGCAACGAGAGCTTCATGGTGGGTGGCCTCGTAAACGGCCAGGTATGCTACTGGGAGACCCTCGACATGGGGGCGCCAAAAAAAATTTGTCCACTGGAGGCCTCCCATCGCGAAGAGACGGTGGCCCTGGTCTGGGTGCACAACAAACAGAACACCGAGTTCTACTCGGGCTCGCTAGACGGGTCCATCAAGTACTGGGATACTCGCGACATGATGATGCCGGTGAACGAGGTCCTGGCCGAGCCGTTTCCCGAAGTGGTGCAGAACCGGCAGAATTCGCACGGCGTCACCGTCATGGAGTTCGAGTATACCATTCCGGTGCGCTACATAATTGGCACCGACATGGGCTATGTGTTCGTAGGCAACCGGAAGGGCCTCACGGCCGTGGACACCATCACAGCTGCATATCCGATGTTCGCAGGCCCCATTCGCAACGTCATGCGGAATCCGTTCTTCGTGAAGAACTTCCTGCTGATCGGCGACTGGCGCGCCCGGGTCTGGTCGGAGGAGGTGAAGAACTGCCCGAGCACCTTCTACTTCCGCAGCAAGCACCAACTGCTCAGCGGCGCCTGGAGCACCGGTCGCTGCTCCCTCTTCGTCACCGGCGACGAACGCGGCCACGTGCATTTCTGGGACCTCCTTATGAGCCACCAAAGGCCGTGTCTGACCGTCACATTTCCGCACGCCATCACCAATTTGGTCTTTCATCCGGACGGACATATGCTCACCGTGTGCCTTAAGAACGGGGATTGCATGGTTTTGCTGTTAGAAGAAGGCATGCGAAGCGCCACACTTAAGGAGAAGTCGCTCATCATGGCGGTAAGTTGCTGAAATGACATATTTCTCTGATTAGTCCCTTCGAACGTAGATATCCTGAATACGCTCTTGAATTCCCTTTTTCCTCAGATGTTTGAGCGAGAGATCTCTAGATGCAAGCTACTAGAGTCTCGAGAGGAGGAAATGAAGCTGAAGAAGCGGCTCACTGCGACCAAACTTGAGGAGGAGATCGAAGTCGACGAAAAGGTTGATGCCAAGAAAAAAAAGGGAGCAGTCAAAAAGGATGTAACTGAGCAAGAACAGCAAGAAGATGAGGCCAATGCTTTCATAAAGCTTGTAGAGGGGGACACCGAGTTTAGCCAGGCTCTGCTAGATTTCAACGAGGCTTTGGACACCATTGCCGTCAAGCGGTCCAAGAGGGTGTTCGTCGTGGAGCACACTGTCTTCGAGGTGGATCAAATCAATTAATATTATTCTCGCACCATTTTCGCACTCTGTATTCTGTAGTCAAAATATGCATTTTAATAAACGCACTACAGCGTAAACTGTATAACTAGGACTAGGTTTACCTTTTGTTTACTATGTTAATTAGGGCGAGATTATAAATAATTAAAAATTGTAGGAATGGAGTAAAGAAATTTTTTTGAATTATCTTGACTGAATTAGGTATTTATTAGAATCTATACAATACAAAACATCATTCTTCTACCTATTGCCTACTCTTCCCAATACCTGCTTTGATTATGGATACGGAATCTTTGGCACGTTTCAATTCATTAGCTTCGTGACATTTGTCGTCTGATTTAACGCCAAGGAAACCCCGCTCCGTTCGCTCCGCACAACTTCTGCGATCCACTGCACTCATTCATGCATTCATTCAGTATCACACGCATGCCTTCCCCCGTCAGTCTCCACCCAGCCTTTTTCGGGGGCTGCAATGAAAACGCATTGTGGTCGAAATTGTTAACAAAATGTCAAACGGAAACGAGGACGCCGACGATGACAACAGCAGCAACCAATGCAACAGCAACGACAACAGGAACATCAATGCCACAGCAGCAAAGAACCTACAGATGCGAGCACAATACTAGTACTGTCAAGTCCCTTTTACGCTGATTTGTGGAATAATCGAAATTTTTAATTGCCATTTTTATGAAAATTTATTTAAACTTTCAAATTAATAAATGAAGGAGATTGACTTAAATTGAAATATAATAAATCATAAAATCAAGGTTCCTACCTTTGTAAAGTCGCTCATAAAACCAATATATGTATAATATTTTAGTTTGACTGAGACCATGTTCGATGCTATTGTCCTGACCCCAGCTGTTCATCGGCGTCGCTGCCCAATAAAACTTCAATAGCCAGCGAAAACCATCGACTGATTTTACGCAGTCCGCTGTGAGGCGGGGCCGGGGGAAATCGAGGGAAAATGCAGTGGAAGGAGTGAGTGTGGGCGGCAGAGTGGGGCGACTGATTGTGCGGTTGTTGTTACAATTGCTGGCTCTGTTGTCTCCGCCGCTCGGCTGCCGCCGCGACTGTTGTTCTTGCAACTCGCACGTGATGAGTGCAATAATGAAGGCGGCTGGGCAGGGGAGCGCAGGAGCACAGGAACGGGTTCGGGGTCGCCGGGGAAAACTGTGATTTGGCAATCAAAGTGATTAGCGAGGAAGTGATTGGAACGACGGCGACTGTGGTGCCACAAACTCTCACTGAAAGGTCTACAAACTGGGTACTGCAAATAATACTCGATGGTTCTGTTGAATTTTAAGTAAGTGGGATTGGGGGAAATGCGAAACCCGTGTTGGAAAATATGCATAAGCAATAGTAATGCAAATAGGAATATTTAAAAAGCTAATGACAAGAGAATTGCACTTATTATTCGTGGAAAATTTAGGATAATAAGGAATAGGTTTTTAAGTATACGCTCTAAACAAAAGAAAATAATAGGAGTGCTTTTTGAAACGGAATAGAGAGGAATTTTGATGGTAGATTTTAAATAAGTAGTTTGACTATATTTTTATTTAAAAATTAAAAAATAATCAAAAAAGAAAGCTAACTTCGAAATGTTGACAATTTTAATGCACACTTCTGACTAAAACTCTAATACCTTGCAAAGGTAAACAAAAACTTAATATCACAACTATACTCTATCATTTAACTACCTGCTTTGTGTATGTTTTTCAGTGGTGCCTTAAATTTAAAATATTTTGGATTTAAAATATTTTGGCTTCGAATAGCTTTAGTGCAACAGATTTATGTCTGTCATTCGGTCATTACATTTATTCGAAAACCATTCAGGTGAATTTATTCGTTACTGATTTAATTGTAATTTTAAGCCAAATAAATTATAATAAGGCTTAGTAATAATGAGAAAAATGTGCTTTTAGAGATTTATGAGCTACAACGTACATATGTAACCATATAATAATCGCTTCAATTAATTGCATTAATAATGTGAAATTAAACTAATTCAGTTGTTCAGCTTTTGTGGGATTCCCCCAAAGCACTGTAACCTGTGAGAATCTGCTCATATCTAATCCCCTCGCAAACACGCGACTCATTCAGCAATGCGACACCTTTGCTCCGCCGGGGCTCGTAGCTTATTTCTGGGGAAATAATGCACGAGATATTGGCTGGCAGAGGAGGGGCGAGGCAGCGGTGTTGCTGTTGCCACCGATGTGGCACCCACGTTGCCGCTGCCGTTGCATTGCTCTTAATTTTGGGTTTCAGTGGCCGGGGCGCGTCACGTATCTACTGCCGCTGCTATGTAATTATGGGGCGCACATGTGTTTGCTGATTAGGCGATAGGTGGGCGTGGCATAGATTTGTATGCAGCCCCTTTCGGGTCTCCTCTTTTTTGTGCTCTGGCGGTGCGTGACCGGCAGTTGGTGCGCTGTTTGACTTGCAATTAATTCCGAATATATACAACTCATTATCAAATTTGTCGCGAATTTGTGTGTCCTTCGTTGTTATCCTCAATAGATCGGTGGTAGGGTGGATTTACTGCAGTTGTTGCGGTGTGCTTACGCTCAAACAGAGCTATTGACCTTACGTTGTCCGATTAAATAGAAATTAATGAAAGGCTAATCTTTGGAAGGGGAAAACTGGTAGGATTGTACATACTAATTTAATTTCATTTTAATGTGAAAGCAATACCCAATAACAGAATTCTCATTAAATAACCTGTGTCCATTAAACCGAAGATAAATATTTAATAACAATTTCATAACTTGGCCTTGTATCTTACATTTAAATACATTTCTTTGTACATGTTTGCTTTTATATTGAATCTAAATTCCTTTAAATTTGCCTTCTGGTATTTTAAATGTTGAACTAATCAGGTTAATCAGACTGACCAGACTTTTCCTTTGAGTTCAGATTAGTGTATCCTACAGTGTCGAGCTCATTTGCAAGTTACTGGCTATCTGACGCATTCTCCAACTTAACACCCCACTCCCCAGCCCAACTTAACCCATGCTGAACACAATTTGCGTATGCAGCTCAACTAACGAGATGGGCGGCATGAGTGGCCCTTTCCACTCCTCCCGTGAAATGCAAACCAATTTGCGGCAACTGACTCGGTTTCCATCGTGACACATGCCGCGGACAAGGCCTGTGACTTCTCCAAGTACACTTTGAAAAAAATGTAATTATTAATTTGTATATATAATAAAATATACAAAATATAATAAAATAAAAATAGGTTAGAAATAAATTCCCTGAGTGAAAACTGAGTGAAATAGAGTGGAGTGAAATGGTTACTCTAACTAAATCTTTCGTTCTCACATATTATTATTTATCGTATTATTTTATAAAATATTTTTAATATTGTCTCAAAGTTCTTAATCTTCGTGAAACTTCGATTTTGTCTGCGTGTTCTTTTCGCGACTCTCATCTCTGGACTCGAATGATGTATTGCTTCCGAATATGATGACGCGGCGCGTTAAGGAGGGAAAAATCTGGACTGAAATCTGGCTGTGGAGGAGAAACGGCGACCGACAGTCGCCGCCGTTGACGTCAGTCGTGTCATGGGCCACGCTGGAAATTTATTGCCACAGTTGTTAAGTACGAAATGCGTCGTAATTAGTTGCAACTTGAGTTATTTGCGCAACATTGCAGCCCCGGGGAGGCAGGCAGTGGATCGGCAGCAGCCCTAATGAGGCTCTACCCATTCGCACATTAGACACGTACGTCTCTGTTCTTTGCTTACATTTTAAAATGCATAAATTTGAGTTTGCCATAAATTTCATGGTCCGCCGTCGCCTCTGCCACTCGTGGCATGCCAATGAGTGAGTTGCAGGCACTGCCAAATCGCGGACTTGAGCCCAAGTCTCGGCTATTTATCAGGAAATTGTTTATTATATTGCGGGAGAGAGCTTTTCATGTGCACCCTCCCTCCTTCCGCGAGCGACGCATGCTTTATGGCCAGTGACATCCTCGGGACCACCCTTTGCCCCTCTTTGGGCCATATGTCTGGGCCAAGGCGTGGGAAAGTTCCCTACAGCGATGACTGGGATTCTGATTTATGCCACAGATTGGTGCGATACAAACGTGCCAGCGATGGCGAAAGATGGAAAGCATTGCCTGCTCATGGGGTGACTATGGGTTATGGTTCTTGGCAATCATTTACTCCTCATAGAAAGCCCTCACTGAAATCCATTCCACTGAAAGAGGTCCATTAAGGTTTAATAATAATAAAAATAATCAAAAATATAATTATATGCTAAATTCAAATCGATTTCAGCTTTTAGCTTCCATTTAAAGTACAAAAATTAATTTCACATAGTGACTTTTAGACCCTTCCTTCCCCGAGATATGCAATTTGTGCCCCGCCCCGTGTCCCGGCTAATGTTTACTCAATTCTCAACCAGGCGGGACGGAAATAGAGCAACTTCCACCGCCCGAGCTCCCACGCTAACTCCCCTCGCTCTGAGCCTGCTGTGTGTGGGCCACCCATGAACCCGCCAAGTATTTGTCAGAAATGATTTTCACGTTGCTACAAAAACAGCGGATCCCATTTCCTCGCCCCAAACTCCGGACGCCGGAGTCCGGACATCCACATGCGACACGACGGAGTCTGTTCCAATTATCCCGCGCTCGAATATCAAATTAAGTGCCCAATGCTATGACAGTTTTAATGTCTTTAGCACCATAAAAGCCGTGCACTCACAGAAGGGGTGCAGAGTTTGGAAAAAAAAAACTAGCAGAGGGGACACATGGATATTTGTATAAATATATGTAATCATCAACGGATGGAGCAACTAAAAACTGAAACCCAACCACAAGGGCTGTGGAAATCCGAGGAGGGCAACACCTACGCAATAACCCCGGAATTCATCTATGTCGCGGGAGAAAAAATAGAAGATGACATGGAAATTCCATTCCCTTCCGCCGTGAAAAATGCTAAATCGGGTTGGGGAATAATTTTTCATAAATAGGCAAAAATGCGGTTGGGATTTCTCACCCAACCCCAGAGGGATTCCCTGTAAAGGGGCAAATGAGTCTCCAACAGCTGCTGGTAATTAATGTCTGGCCGCGTTCAATGCACTGGATAATCGCGCTGCTGGGGCCACAACTCTTTCCCCCAAAATCTCGGCAAATAAATCTCTGCCGAGGGTGGAACGGAGTTATTCCTGCTTAGCCTCAATATAAATGATAGTCCTGGGTCGCAGGACTGCGATTTGTCGGCGTTGGATGCGAGTCAGCCGAAGGATGCCTCCTCCTCCTCCACTGCCTGAACTTTAATTGACTTGAGGAAAAATATTAGAAAAGAAAAGAAAAGAAAGAGCTTTGGGGCAGATTGTGTTTGTCCAGCTGGGTTGACTTGAGTTCTGGAGATGTTTACAGAAGACAGCGGTTAAAAAGTGTCGCACAGGAAGCGGATAAATTTTCTTTATAATTTTTCGACAACTACATTTCAATCTAAGATGCAAATTCAATACTTTATAAGTGTTTATTTTGGTTATACCTATCCTTAAAACTCTTAATTAACCTATTTGGTTTGTATTTCATAATATCACATAAATGAGGTTTAAATTTATGTGTCATTTGCAGCTCTTAACTGCGAAAGCCCCACGGCTTATTCTCTATTTTTAGTTGCTAGTCAAACCGTAATCCTTCGTGGGTTGTGGGCACAACAATGACGTTGCCTCGGTTCGCCCACAGCCCACAGATGTTACGAGTATGACGTCCGTTTTAACTAAGTTCTTTGTCAATTTTACGGGCTCGGACCATCCATTCCATGGGGCATCCTTTCATTGGCCGGGAGCAGGCATGGCGGCGCAGAGGCTAACCACTCTCTATTCGCACTAAAGCCGCGATACAATAAACCAACCGTCCCACCAGACACGCATATTGAGCAATCAAAGCCAACTGTGCCCGGTACATGCACTGGGAAAATTACTATATCCTTGGGCAGATAAACAACACATATATATATTTTTGTATATTCATTAAGCAATATAAAAGCGGCATATTAAACTCATTAAATAGGTTATAGAGATAGTAACTTATTGCTTGTGGGTTTTTAATTAAAAATATCAGATCGATATACTTTGATTTGTAAAACAAATTGCCTTCAGCAAACTGCTACCAAAATATTATTCAGGCAGTGCAGCCACGATAGTTCCATTTAGCCAGCTTTCCTCCCATTTCCCCTATAATTCCATGTAGTGGCTTCGTTTGCATTGTCGCTTCTCGCGCGCTTCATCAGCTGCCTCCACTGCCTGGCCTGCATCCTCCTACCGACTCTTGTTTCGCGCTTTTGAGTTGTTTTACATTTTTAATTGAATTTTCGCCATAGTTTGCATTCTTTTACAGCACTTGGTGCTCTCATGGTGCAGTTTGCTGGCTCAACGCTGTTCCATTAGAATTTACTCTTATTCATTAGTTGCAACGCAACATGCAACAGCTGCGACAGCAAAGAGTAATAAAATTTTATTTTATTATTCGAGACAATTCATTAGGCGAACCAGATACGAGATTGCAAAACATTGTCATTGTAAATGGTGAATATTGATAAGCTTTCGCTATACATATTTGGAGTTTTTAGGGTTTATTTTTAAAGAGATATAAAAAACATTTGAACAAATCTCGTACACCTTATTAATTATTTAATAGTTCTTTGTAAGAATCCAGAATATTAATGTCGTCTAAATCAATAAGGCATTTCTGGGGTTTGTTTTACTAAACAGCTATCTGTTTATAGTTTGCTTCATTTGCAAGAAAGGCAAAAAGTCAATGTCCTCTCATTTGCATTTTCTCAATATAATTAAATATTATTTTATTTACTTTTTCTTAAACTATAACGAAGCTGGTAAACATCTATCAGACTTACATATAGTAAAATACTTGTGTGCTCTATTCCTCTAGATGATTCTAAACACAATTTAAATTTAAGCTTGGTAAGAATTCGTTATTTAAAAATCCCTCATTCTATTATTCCATTCACATCCTTCGATGTTCCTTTGGCCCAGATGTGGCAAAACAATTTCTCCATACCTTGGAATCCGGATCCTCCTTTCTGTCGCCCACTTAACATACTCGAACAAACGAAAGACTCTCATTTTTGCCATCATAAAATTCGTGTTTTGTAGCCCGTCCCGTGGGGTCAAGAAATGGAAATTAGGAGAACTCAAGGAAAATGCGGCTCGCCAAGGCGTTCGCCCTTTTTAACGGCCACTTCAAAATGAATTCCTACTTGGGTGCTTATGTTTTCGAAAATGTGTGGCCCATAAAAACATAAACAGAACGTAACCGAAATTGTACAGAAATTGCACGAGTGAAATTCGAGTCGATGGAGGGGAAGAAAGCGGTGAGATGCGGAGGCACATCTGCATATTATTAATGACCGGTAATTACCTAGGCGGAGTCTGAGGTGGAGCCTCTTTACTCGAGAGGACGAAGCGTCGGGGCTCCGGAGGTTCCTGAGAAATGGCGCACATCACCGACAGGGGCGCCTCGTGCAATTTCCCGGCTAATGACTGGCCATCCCAGGCAGCGAAGGATTCTCGAGGGGAAAGCAAAGGCAAAGAATCTCTTGCCCCAAAAAGTTTCCGCTCGCCGAGTGATTCATGTGTTTATAAACTGCTCACTCTCCGCATCGCTTCTCGGTATTCGCTCGCCCACAAAAAACGGCTAAGGAAATAAATAAAAACTTCAACAAATATAAATTAAAACAAACAAATTAAGAATAGTTCTTCGACTGCATGTCGCTGACGTATTTATGGTACAATTAAAGTGCGCGCTGGGTAGACCTCGGTGCCGGAATGATCGAAATGAGTTTCCATCTTGATGCTGCCGATGAAAAATTCCTGCTTCCCAATATGAAAATCTCCATCCTATGCCCATGCCCATGCCCCTGTTTTCACATTTTATTCCGCCCCACCCAACCCTTCTGGGGAAAATAGAAGGAAGCCCCCGGCGCTCCGCAAGTTTAACGTTAAAAATAATATTGATCTTCAGTGGAACGAAGTGTTAATAAAATATTTTTCTTTAGCCTCTGCCCGAGCTCTCCGTCCGCCCTCTGATTCGTTTTTAATGAAATTTTCGTAATTCGTTCATAAAAAAGCGGAGAAATAAAGAAGCGAGGGAGGAAAATAATATCTCTCTTCAATTATCATGACGGTTTTACGATGCCTTAATGTCGAAACTATGTCCCGCATCGGATAGTTGTGGAAGTTGATCGTAAAAAATTTTAGTTTATATATGCTTGATGATTATATGATGAGATTGTCCAGCCAAGAACTGTGCCCCTAAGAATCGATGACACGTTTAAGCCCAGACAAGATTTACAATTTACCAGACAATGTATGGACAAGCCAACTTTACGACTTTACGAGGGGCTGGGGATAGATCTTAACATATGTACATGCATGCTCAAAATGTTCAAAATAAATTAAGTGGAGGTCTTTAAAATATAATAATGCATAAAAAACTTTATTAAAAGCTAAGTTCAATGTATTTTTTATGGGCGCAATGAAAAATACAATTTTTACGGAAAACGAGGTGATTATGGAATAATAAAAAAAGTGCACAGAGTTTATATGTTTATAAATATGACTTTTAAATAGTTCTATTAGTGAGTCAAGAACAAATACATTGTGGGTGTAGAATAGAAAGTGACATTAATAAAACGTATAACATTTTAATTGTCATAATATTTATTAATATTTATTATATTTGTGAACTTTTTATTCACTTCATCGATGCCATTATGTTATATTTCCCTAATACAGATTGCTTAGAGTACGATTTTTGAATAGCTGAAATTTTATTTAGGGCTTCACTACGTGACCTTGAAAATATACGGTCTTTTTATCCTGAATAATGAACGCAAATGGATGATCGGCATTAAATACCATTATATCAGAAACAGGAATGGCCGAGTGATATGCCTTTTGCACAACCGCTTGATATTAAAGAAATTTAAATGATAAGAAAATAAATATTAATGAGAAATC
>JAEIHY010010047.1:0-14316 GCA_018904565.1 Drosophila tsacasi
GTCCTCGTTCAGGCCAGATGATAGCTTATCGCCCTGTCCGAAAAATGGGGACCACCTCTAACTTCCCAAGCATTGATTACCCGAATACCCATATGTTTGGGTGCTTGCTTGGGTGGCGCATCGTAGTCTTCCATGGCCGTTACTAACGGGATGTGGACAGACACAATAACGGGGGTGCCTACTGGCATATGCTCCAGATCCTGACGCAACCAGTTCAATTGAGCTTCGTCTATACGCCCTTCGTAGGAGTGATCGTCAGTAATTCCGATTGAATCCAAAACAATAAAGTGAACCCCTTTATGGTCAAAAGAATAATACGTTGGCCCAAATCTGTCCTGATAGAATTTTTTTCCATAAAGCGGGTCAGAAGCGAGAACATCACTCTCGTTATAAATTCCCATACAGTCATGATTACCGATGGTATTATAAACCGGAAGATGCAGTGTTTGTGCTGTTTCTGTATAAAGATCACGTAAAGCAAGAGAGCGTGCCCGTGATACTTTCATGGAATCATAGACGTGATCTCCCCCATGCAGAGCAAAATCAGCCTTTTCCTTGCTCGCTTGGACGAAGCAATCGTGACATCCAACGGCAGCATTTAACTCAGGTTCGATATGAGTGTCTGTTATAAACAGAAAATTAAATGGCTCATGCGGTTTCAGTGGTGGTCGTTGAGGCGCTAATGCAAATGCGGGTCTTTGGCTAAAGGTTGTTGCCGTAACCAGCCCCGCCACACCAGAGTTGCGAAGAAAAGATCGTCTTGAAAAATGCTTTATCATGGCGCTCTGGTGCTGTTTGTAGGGATTATTTTTTACAGTAGAATAAGCATAACAGAGCACAATTCTTAGAAAATGAAATTTTTATGAAATAAGAATGGAAATCATGAATGGAGAAATTTCAAATAGACTTCATCCTTAATTATATAGGCTGTTTATTTGAGGCATTATCAAGAATCCCATCCTATCTTATCCGCTACTCGTCCCCATGCAATCCGGCCCGCAACCCCCATTTTCCATGCAAAATGTCCTGCAATAGGCTTCACTGACGTGGTCGGAAATAAGGGAGCCTCCTGCCCCATTATAGAATGAGCTATATTCTTTCCCATCACAGTTGCCATAGCAACGCCACGCCCATTGTACCCCACGCATGCGATCAGTCCGGGCTCTGGTTCATGCCAGTGTGGATAGTGGTCAAGGGTCACTGCTAATTGGCCATTCCAACCATGGCTCCACCCTACAGTTTTCAAGGCGGGCCATAAATGAAGGGCTCTTTGCATTAAATAAGGAAAAGCCGAGGCACCATTTAGAGCGTGGGAGTAAGATCTTCCTCCCATCAGAAGGCGTCTTTGCGTGTCAACACGATAATATGTGGTGATCTGACCAAGCTCATAAAGCACTTCATGTTGGTTCAATATCTGTTCGGCCAGACCATCCGGCAACGGGGTGCTGGCCACAATACCGCTGAAGACGGGCACAACAGATCTACGCAATTTATCCCAACTGTGGTCGGTATAGCCATTTGTTGCAAAAACAACCTGTTCTGCAACAACTACGCCATCATGCGTCTGCACATGCCATTTATTGTTCTCTCGTTTGAAGGAAAGCACGCGTGTCTCACCGTAAAGCAAAGCGCCAGCCTGTACCGCAGCCTGTGCAAGACCCCGTGTATAAGACAAAGGATCAAGTTGTCCCCCTCGCCTGTCTAACATCCCGGCGGAATAGGTTGAATTCCCCGTGCGGGCCTGCATTTCATCAGGCTCCAACCACTCAACCGGCCAACCGCGAGCTAGACATTCTTCGGTAAGTTTACGTAGAGCGGGTAATTGAGCTGGAGCCGTAGCCGCACGGATTGTCCCACCATTTTGCGCATCACACTGAATGTTATGTTTCTGGATAAGATCAAAAACAACGGCGGGTGCATTCCATGCTGCTTCAACCAGTTTTGGGCCTAGAATAGGCCCAAAATCCTTTTCAACATCAGAGGGTAATGGTTTTAACCCGGGATTAACCTGCCCGCCATTGCGTCCTGATGCTCCCCAACCTGGCTGTTGGGCTTCTAAAACCACCGTAGATCGACCACTCTCTGCAAGATGAAGAGCCATTGAAAGACCCGTTATGCCGCCACCAATAATAACAACATCTGCATGCTTTTCTCCCCTTAATGAAGGGTAGGCAGTGCCCGGACCATTATCAGCAGCATACAGGCTACCAATCCTTCTCATTCTGCGGCACCAAAACCGATAATTGCTTTGATTTCCAGAAAGTCAGTTAGCCCAAAGTCACTGCATTCCCGACCGTTTCCAGATTGGCCGTATCCACCAAATGGTGCTGCCACAGTCCACGCGGCTCCATTGATATTTACATTCCCGGCCCGCAGACGGCGCGCAACAGAGCGGGCATGCGTCAAATCACCAGATTGAACATAGGCAGCCAAACCGTAAGGCGTATCGTTGGCAATCGCGATGGCATGGTTTTCGTCATCATATGCTAAAATTGACAGGACCGGCCCAAATATTTCTTCACGCGAAATAGTCATTTGCGGTTCGACATTGCCAAATACTGTCGGCTTTACATAATATCCGGTCTCAAGCCCCTCAGGTTTCCCTAAGCCACCAGTCACGAGTGTTGCGCCCTCTTCAATCCCTTTACTTATAAGGGCCTGAATGCGTTCAAACTGAATGTTGCTGACGACTGGGCCAAGTTGCGTGTTTTCATCCGTGGGGGAACCAAGTTTAAACGTTTCAGCCATTTCCTTCGCAATGGCCATGGCCTGTTCCATTTTTTCACGCGGTACAAGCATACGAGTGGGCGCATCACAAGACTGTCCGGAATTACTGAAGCAGCCTTTAACACCCCGCTTTACGGCATCTTCAAAATCAGCATCAGGAAGAATAATGTTTGGTGACTTTCCTCCAAGTTCCTGATGCACTCGTTTGATCGTATCAGCCGCTAATTTAGCAACCGCTGCACCGGCTCGTGTTGACCCTGTAATTGACACCATATCAATATCAGGGTGACGGGCTATTGCTTCACCAACCCCAGGTCCGTCACCATTTACCATATTATAGACACCGGCGGGTAACCCTGCTTCGTCAATAATTTCGCTAAAAACTAAAGCGCTAAGCGGTGCAACTTCGCTTGGTTTCATAACAAGAGTACATCCAGCGGCCAATGCGGGTGCCACTTTGCACATGATCTGGTTCATCGGCCAGTTCCACGGCGTTATCAGCCCCGCAACCCCTACGGGTTCCCGCGTGATGAGCATATCTCCCCGTGGCTCATCAAACACGTAACGCTTCAACGTAGAAATCATTTCTTCCAGATGAGCCATGCCAGCCCAAGTCTGACTGTCCCGTGCGCGGGCGATCGGTGAGCCCATTTCCAAAGAAATTGCCTGGGCCATATCTTCTGAGCGTTTTTTATAGACTGTCAGAATACGTTCCAACACGGACAGGCGTTCTTCGCGTGATGTAACGGACCACGCAGGAAATGCTTTCCGTGCCGATGCTACGGCCCTGTTCACATCTTCAGCGTTTCCGAGCGCAATAGTGGCGCAGACCGTTTCAGTCGCCGGATTGATGACATCCAATGTTGCCGTGCTAACTGGCGCAATCCATTTTCCATCATAATAAAGCTGCAGAGCATGTGACATGGGAAGTCTTTTCCTCATAAAAAAATATTGGGATCGACCATACGATAATTTGTTGCGATAGTGATGCGAACAACAAGGACTGAAGAAGAATGACAGCTTTGATTCTGGCGCAGGCAGCGCTTTGGGGCGCGGTGCTTTTGACTGCCGCTGTGGTGCTGTTGTTGCTTCAACGGGTTAGAGCATTGTATCGCAAAATTGCGCCTTTGGGGGCGTTGTCGCCAGTTCAGCCGACCACCAGCATGCTTGACACCCATAATCTGGTCACGCTTGCTGGAAACGAAATCAGTATTGGCGGCATCAGAGGAAACGGACGAAAACTGCTTCTTCTGTTTGTCTCTGGAACGTGCCTCGTGTCGCAGAAAATGGCTTCGATCACGCAGGATTTCTGTAAACGGGAAAATCTCGACCTGTTTTTTGTCGGCGATGATACCCCGGCCGCTCAACAAGCCGCTTTGCATACTTTGGGAATTGAAGCGTCCAGCATGATCAATACCACCAGTATTGGTAAAATCCTGGGGGTTGATCGGGTTCCTTTTGCCGTATTGTTTGCCGCTGACGGGACGGTTGAAGCGCGCGGGCTTGTTAATAACCGAGAACACCTGGAAAGCTTGTTGAGCGTCATGGAAACCGGGCATAGCTCTATTCAGTCCTACCTTGACGCCCATCCTCATGCTCTTTCGCCCTCTTAACGGGGGCATTGCGCTGCGGCGCGCGATAGAACTTCGGCCCGTAACGCCAGCAGATTAGTCGTGGTTATAGGCTGAGTCCGTAGGGTATGTATTTCTGCTGCTGTAAAAGGTTTCGTGCCAGCAGGTGTGCTCTTTCCGCCCATACGGAAAAGAACAAAATTCATGACATCCGCTAGCTCCTGATCATCACGGATCAAGGACATGGAAACCCCGGGAACACGCCCGATATAAGCCCTGCCCTCTGTCGAGCACGTAAACGTACCCACATGATCGCGGAGTAACGGAACGAACGTTCGTGTCGATATCCCTTCAATACCGTGGCATCCGCCGCAGTGAGTAAGGTAGTTGGTTGTTGCGTGGTCAAGGAGAGCCGCATCTGATGTGCAGGGGAAAACCCCGCACACCAAAGCTGTAAGACCCGTTAGTGCTCGTTTTTTCACCAAGCACGCTAGGGGTGATAGTCTGGAGGAAATAGCGTTACGGAATAGGATGTGCAGCATTCAAAGCATTCCGTTCAGCCTGTATTTCTGAACCTTTTTTCGGCGTTGAACGTGCCGCTTTAATGTCATCCGCTGTGATGGTCGGTGTCGGCTTGCTGTCGCTCAGAGAAGCCACGTAGGTCAGAACGGCAGCAATGTCATCATCAGACAGGGCTTTCAGTGATGGCATGAAGCCAGCATAGCTGACACCGCCAGCCTGAATGGGGCCGTGCAGTCCATTGAGAACAACATCTGCCAGATATTTTTTCCCTTCCGGGGTCCCTGCAATTTTATCAATCCGGCCTTTCAGCACTGGAAACTGGCCTGGCATCCCTGCCCCACCGGCCTGATGGCAGACAGAGCAGTTGGCGTTATAGACCGCAGCACCATCTGATGCTGCATTGGCAGAGCCCGCCAGAACCTGGGCTACAGCCGCTACGCCAGCAAGAAGAAGAAGGCTACGTTTAATCATGATGCATTTCCAACAATTACAGATGTAGAACAATTATAGATTAGCGCACCTGTGCCAAAACACCAGATGATATCGTTATTGGCCTGCGGTCGATAACTTGGTTGATCACCTTCTGTGCCAAGGCACATGGGCTGGCTACACGCATCCTGCCCACAACAATCTCGATACGCAACAAGGTAGGATTGGCCATCACCGGGGTTAAAACACGTTCCAATCCAAGACGTTGGGGAGGGACTTGTACCTGGCGGGCAGCTATGAACACCCCCGCCGCAAGACGCGCAGAGATAGCCATCAATGGCGCAATAACGCCAGTAGTTGCAGGCTGTAGGGTCTGTCGTCTGCGCCTCAGCAGCGAAAGGCGTCGGTGCTTTGAACTTTGGTGCTGGTTTTGAAGGTGTCGCGGCAGATGCCCGCATGACAGGCAACGTCGGCACCAATGCGCCGAATGTTGCCCAAGCGCCTGCGCGCCCCAGCAGGCTACGCCGGGAACTGCGACTGGCGACATGCCTTGTCAGACGTTCGACTGCACGATCAAGTAGATTGCGTGACAGAGATTCTTTTTCACCACTCGTGTTTGCACGCGCAGACACATCAGACAGCAGCATGGAGTGACTCCTTTATTTGGGGTAAGCGTGCCTGCGGCAGCGTAGCAACAAGAGTTTCAATTTCGCGGCGGTTACTGGCAACATCCCGTGCAGTAATCACACAGTCTGGGCTTAGCACTACCATGGTCGGAAGACGGCCAATTTGCATCAGCAACAGCAACTCATTACTGATTAAAAGCGGCACGCCATTCAGTGGGCTCCGGTTAGCCATAGCGACAAGAGCAGCAACCTCTCCCTCACCAACGAGAACCAGATCAATGTTGTTTGCCTGTGTAACAGATTGAGCAAACGGCAATGCGCGTTTGCATACAGGACAATCTGCAGACACAAACATTAGCATCATAGGTCTGCCATCAGGGTTCGTCCCACCAATGCGGAAAGGGGTATCCTGCACAGTTCGGGCTGTAAGCTGGGGAATAGCTTGCCCAACCTGTAAGCCAGCCAGGACAGGTTGTAACCCTATAGGCGCCAACCGTTCGTGCAGTACGCCTATTTGGCGTGCCAACACAAAAACAGCCAGACCTAATGCCAGAATACAAACAGTTAGAAAAAGGGTTGAGACAATCAGAACTGTAAGCATCAGCCCCGAACCTCGTTACCAGTAAGGGAGATTGTCGCGACAGAAAGCAGAAGAAGGGTAACACCAACCAACAAGCCTTCAGCGCACAATATGAGTGATGTGGGCTGTCCGCACAATCCAACCATGAAAACCAGAAACGCCAGAAAAATGTTACGGCCTACTGACGCCCACGACAGATGGCTTTCAACACCGGGAATACATCCGCAAGCCAGATTAGAACGACCCCGCCCAACATTGATCCCCATTGCCACAGCAAAAAGCAGGAGTAAGGTCGCCGAAACACCCCCAGCAAAAGCTGCTGCGGCACCAGAAAACAGCCAAATACCTAACACACATTCAACAATAATAATGGAATAAGCCGCCGGGAATGCCGCACCAAGCGGTAAAAGTCGATAAGCCGCAATATCTGATGCAAATCTGGGTATATCAGCCGCTTTGCCTAGGCCAGTGAATAAAAACAATGCGCCAAAAGCACCACTGCCTATTGCCCCACCCATTTGTAACGGAAGGCTTTGCATCATCAGTCACCCAAGGCAACGGTAAAATAAAGATCATCACCCAAGTGCGGCATCTTGTGGATCTGCTTGCCGGTTTTCATGTCCCAAATGAACAAATCGCCAGCATTATCATTGGTAAAAAGTAACGGCTTGTCATCTTGTGTAACCCCAACCATGCTTGCTGGAACAGGCAGCTTGATACGGCGGATTAGTTTATGACTAGCGGTATCAAGTTCCCAAATTTCAGTGCCGGGCTTTTTATGCGTCCAGAATGTACCTTCATGCATGAGCACAAACAAATGGCCGCTCGCATAATGAAGCGCGGATAATTGCCACCCGCCAGGACGCCATGTTTTGGCAAAAGGAGCTTCCGCCGCAGGCGCTTTTTTCATGCCTGCGGCTTCCTGTATGGACCATGCAGGTTCAATTTTGCTGTCGGCTGAAAGCGCTGTCGGGTAAACAAGGCCACTATAGGAGATAAACCACGTCTTTCCATCTGAACGACGTGTGGGGCTATGTTCAAAAACGGCGTCTTTTTCAGGGTCAAAAAAAGGCTTTGTATGCGTTACATCTGCCTTACCGGATTTCAGGCTAACATTGGCCAGACCACCATCCGCACAGATTGACGTGAAGCCGTCATTTCCCCAAGGATAAGCAAGCGCACACCCAGGCAGATCGACAGTCTGGCTGACTTTGTGTGTCGCTGTGTCAATGACATGCACAGCATTGGTTGGCACCATGGAAAAAATATAGACCCTGCTGCCATCCTGATTAATGGCGAGATCATTTTTCTTGGGTGTAACCAAGGCTCGACCGGGCAAAACTTCATCATTCGTAATCGTTAACGTCTGCGGATCATAGGCGGGAAGAAGATCAAGTCGATCTCCCCGATTGCCACGAGACCAAACTGTTTCGGCAACGTAGAAGGCCTGCCCTTTAGGGTCCTGAACCACGTTGGCGTTATAGGCTGCCTGTACCATTCCCAGCAGTTTGCCTTGATCTGCATCGACAACGTAAATGCGACCATCTTTGGCATGTGTGCCTGCTGTATCCTGCACCAGAATACGGTGCGGCGTTACAGGAGATAGCTTGATAATATCGCTTTCTTCCTCCTGCACTACGGGTTCATCTGCCCACGCTTTAACTGAGGCCACAGAGGACGCCCCGAGGGCCAGCACACCCAGCATAAGAGCCGCCTTGCCGGAGCGAAAAGCTGTGGAATAACGCATAAAGTCAAACTCCTTGCCAGATAGGGCAGATAAACAAGCGGACTGGCCGCTGTGTTGAAAAAAAGTGTTTCATTCTTTGAAGCCGGATGCAACGCCATTGATACGAAGTTTTATCAATCCGCCCAAAGTAATCAAAATCAGAGCAACAACACCTGTTGCCAGCTCGTTCCGTGTTTCAGGTTTGATCACCATTGCCAGCAACGCACCAGCAAGAAGCAGCAATGCCAACCATCCTTTCCATGCCGCTGTCTGATAGAGTTTCAGGCGGGCGCAGACAATCATCATATTGTAAAACATGATGAATGCGCCCGTGGTCGCAACCAGAAATGCAAAAACAATACCCGGCGAAAAGATAGCCGTTGCCGATACTAAAAGAGCAACGCCAGCACTGGCCAGTACAGCACGACGGGGTAAATGAGCATTGGGTGCCATGGTGCACAGTATAGAGGGAGCATCGCCTCTTCGCGCCATTTCATAAACAACACGCGATGTCGCATACAGCCCTGAATTAAGGGTAGAGAGCGTGGCTGATAAAATAACAATGCTCATACCCATACTAGCATAGGGAATATGAAATTGATCAAGAACCATTAGGAAGGGCGAAAAGCCCCGCACATTCTCTGACCATGGAAAAAGACACAGCACGAGAAGGATAGACGTCAGGTAAAAAACCAGTAGTCGAAGTGCAACTGTACGAGTTATTTTTGCAATATTCTGATCAGGATTTTCTGATTCCAATGCAGCAATAGTCGCAATCTCGCTGCCGGTCATGGAAAAGAGAACGGTTGGAATGGCTGCCAGAAAAGCAATGCCTCCCAAAGGCAAAAATCCGCCATGCCCGAAAATATTATCATGAACAGGAATGGGATGTGTGCCCAACAAATAGCACCCAACACCGACGAATAGACAGATTGCTGCAACCTTAATCATGGCAAACCAGTATTCAAATTCACCATAATTTCTGACGGATAGCAGATTGATACCTGTCATAATGCTCAGGATAATAATCTCAATAACGCTATATGGAAGAGGAACGTAAGGTACCAAAAGGGAAGCAGAGGCAATGACTTCAACACCCAAAGTGGTAACCCATACTACCCAGTAAACCCATCCAGCCACAAAGCCGGGTAAAGGCCCCAGAGCATATCTGATCTGGCTGATAAAAGATCCTCGGCCAGGCGCATGCAACGCAATATCACGAAGCATCATATTCACCAGAAAGACGATAAGGCCGGACAGAACGTATGAAAGCAGAACGCTGGGGCCAGCGGTCAGAATTGCGCCGGACGACCCAATAAACAGCCCCGCGCCAATGACCCCTCCAAGAGAAATCATGGTAATGTGTCGAGGACGCAAACTTTGTGCAAGTTGCGGGTTTTTCGGATCAATAGCTTCGATACCAGAGGGGGGCAGTATCGTAGATTGATTACGATGCCCTGTCACAGGGTACTAGCCCCTGGTGTTGCGGACACAAACGGGAAGGTCTGTCGTGCCAACAACTCCGTGACCGCTCGATGGGCTTGCTCAAAAGCCGCATCCGTATGTGGACTGGCACCAGAATCAGAATTGGCGATTGCAATCCGCCCAAAAGGTTTACGCGCCTTTACGCATGGACGTTCCGATGTTTCAGTAAAAACCCAATCAAGAGGGTCGTAAAGGCTATTGTAAGTGTAGGCATATCCATGCGGCCAACGGTTAACCGTAATCGCGGCAATATCGGTATCTGCATTAAAACCGCCACTACCAAGGATACGCTGCAACTGCTGCCGCACTTCTTGTTCAAACTGTTCAAAAGTAAGGCCTAACAAAATGGCTCTACCCGCGCGATGCTGATCCCGTTTTGAAAGCCCCGGCACCCCGAAGGTTTTTATCAGCCGCACAACAATCGGAGCGCTAGGGTCTGTCGGCGCTTTCAATTTTCCCAATGATACCGGTTCTGCCAGTTGAACTTCCTCAAAAAACATTCCCGGACATAAAATCTCTGACACTCCGAGTTGCTTGAAAGCCTGCCAGTTTTTTATAGCAACATTCACATAGGCGATTGGCCCCTTCACAGCGTAACCGAGCGCATCCTTCTGGTCTTTTGGTAAGCTGGGGACCATGTATGGAATAATCATATTCCAGCAGGCCAAAACCACTTGGCGACCTTTAACTTTGCTCAACTGTTTGGGAGAAGCGTCCCCGGCCGGAGCGCATATCACAGAGACTGTTTCGGCTTGATCGACTGGCCCATCATGGCTGACGTTCAGGGCAAGAGTGCTGAGGCGAATGCGAACAGGTTGTTCTTTCTGGTCCAGCTTTGTGTAATTGAAATCTGCCAGCCCCATATCATCTTGTGAACGGGCGTTGGTGGCATCGGGAATTAAATGAGACACAAGAAGACGGGCGAGCGTTGCATTTCCATCTGGGAAATGAACGGTTTTTTCTGAATCTTTTTGCCGACCATGCTGCCCGCCCTGAAGGTCTGACAAGAGACCCTCTGGTATTTCACCCAAGCCTAAGCCAGAAAACCCCGGATAACCCATGATCCACGCAAAAAGAGCAGGTAGAGCATCTGCCCCAACACAAAATACGCCTGAACCAGATTTCTGGAAGATAGCCACCGCAGAGGCGTCAATTTGTGCAATTTTCTTAAGATAGTCGGTATAGGAAATACTGGCTAATTTTCTCTTTTTCTCGGCAACATTCAGGGCTGGCATATAATCGGGTTGGGCGTGGCCAATAAGTCTTACGAGATCATTTTTGGCTTTTTCTGAAAGCGGCGCTTTTTGAAGGGCTGAGGCAGACAGAAACCGCCAAGACTGCTCCTGACCTGATCCCCGTTTGGGCATTAGGTAATCATGACCCCATGTTTCTTTATTAAAGAACAGTCCGGATTTAAGGCAGAGGTTTTCGTAAGCTTTTTCTGTTTTTGTATTTTCTTTTTCATAGGTGTTAAGATCGATACCTATGTCAGATAAAATGATTGAGGCCCATTGGTTATACCGTTGAGGCGATTCAATCTCCAAGGTGCCGCCATTTAGAACCAGTTCATGACCATCAACTGAAAACTGGTTTCTCTTGGCATGGCCGCCAAAATCATCATGATTTTCTATGATAAGAACGGTCTTATCTACCCCCGCATATTTGCGGAAAAAATGTGCAGCCGCTAGTCCGCTTAAACCGCCACCGACGACAACCAAGTCATAAACTTCGCCAGTGTCCTGTATGTTTTTTGTGTGTAGGACGTGATCTCTTAAAGCGTGTGCGGCTTCAAAAGCACCGGGATGGCTTCCACGCATACCAGTAAGCATTGGGGGCAGCACGCTTGGATTTGTTACGGAAGGCGCTGCCGAAGCCACATGGGCTTCGGTAGAGGCCATCGCTATAGCTGATAGCAACACTCCACCAACAAAATCACGGCGCGTAATCGACGCTGTTTCTAAAGTTTCTGGACGCTTGCTATCAGCCATAGATTTAAAACTCCGCGCTAACCGTTCCAAAGAACTCACGGACAGCACCACGTTCGAGCGACTGATAATCTCCTGACATAGGGTTCCCGTTCTGGCCCATCATGGAAATATATTTTGAATTAAAGAGGTTGTAGACATTGAAATCGACAGAAAGATTTTTAGCAAACCCGACTTTGCCGAAATTATACCGTGCACCGGTGCTTGCCAGCCAGTAACCGGGCACGGATGTGTCGTTCACATAACTGAAGTAACGCTTAGAGTAATAATGCACATCAAAATGCGTTTCCAATCCTTTCCAGCGATAGGAAAGATTGGCTTTATACATAAATTGAGGGAAATTTACGATCTTCTTCCCTTTTGTATAATAAATACCGTCAGATGTTGTTATATTTCCACCGTAAGTTGAATGGTTGTAGCTAACGCTATTATAGATAGCTAATCCCTTGATTGGTGTCAGCGTTACCGCCGCATCCACACCGTTGGTGTGTACAGTTGTTGGTACAACTGTATTCACAGGTGCCAGGATTGTGCCTTCTGTTGCAGTCTGAAGACGATTTCTCGCATCAGCATGATAGCCGGCAAGGCTCGCCTGAATCAGCTTGTCCGTGTAGCGATAGCCAACAGCGTAAACCCAGTCTTTTTCTGGAGAGAGGTTTTTCTGTAGCTTACGGAACGTATCCTGATCCTGCACGGACCATGGGGACTGGCCAACACCGTTTGCGGTAACCTGATAGGTGCGCATATTTTCAGCGAGATCGAAATAAAACTCATGATGCTGAAGAAAACGATAACTTGCCCCCACATGCGGCAAAAATGCGCTGGCCGCCGTCATACCACCGTTGGGCAGAGCATCTACCCCAGTGTAATCCGGATTATTGTAGTTTGCACCACCTGACGTTGTTGCCAGCATGGATTTAAACCCTGCCGTAATACGCAAATTGGTTATTGGCCGCCAAGTATCCTGCAAATGGTATGTGAAGTTGTTTGTGCGCCAGCTAAAGCCATACCCCTGCCTGAAAGCCGCACCATACACATTATACGGACCAACAGTTTTAAGCGGAGCCCCCTGCCCTAGCAGCGGTTCATTGTACCAAAACAACCCCGCGTCCTGATTGTTATTTTCATACCAGACGCCGGTATCAATGTTGTGATTGGCAATCTTGTAAAGAAAACTGGTGGTAAAACCATAACGCTCCTGCCGGTTCTGCCAGACTTCTTCTGAAAGTGGAGCACCCGTTCCCTCAGAAGGCACAGATGCATCCGAGTAAGTGTAATACCCTGTCTGGCTGGTACCGTAGAGCGTTGAACGCCACCGTAGATTATCTGTCAGCGCCAGATCAAAATTCAGGCCGCCTGTATAATCAACTTCGTGTTGGCCGCCGTCATACAGGTAGGGAGAGTCACCATTGGCGTCAATTGCATCTGTCGTTGGTAGAGAAATATTGCCTGCAGCGTAATTATAAGCCAACCCATAATTGGGATAGAGATGTGGAGTGCGCCATCCCAGACCATCCAGCATGGCGAGGGACGTATCCCAGTATCCCCATTCCTGCAGGTCGCTCCAGTTGAAGAACGCCTTCATGACGCTTTCATTACCAATGGGTTGAACAAGTTTTGCATCGACCTGCTGCTGAAACTGCGATCCTCCGCCAGCCCAAAGTCCCTCGTCTGACCGGGAATAAGCTGTCATAAACTTGGTGCCGGTGTTATTCAGCTTGCCACTGTCTAGACGTGCGTAGGTCCGGTAAGAGCTATAGCTGCCAAACCCCTGTGAAACCTTGCCACCCAACTTGTCCTTTGGGTCCCCGGTTTCAAACTGCATAGTGCCACCCAGTGTGGATGTTGAAGGCACAGCCACGCCACCAGGGCCTTCCGAAACAATGGTACGCTCAATATCATCTGAAATGGCGGCCTGAACGACGTTATAGCCGTTTGTGCTCTGATAGGTCATATCATTCAAGGGGATGCCATCAAGCGTGGCACCAAGCTGATCCATAAAGAAGCCGCGCACATAAATGCTGGCCCCCCAGATATCCAGCCCCATCGGGTCAGTTGAACTGAAACTGACACCTGGCAACCGATCGACAGCTTTCAGAACAGATGTGCCCGGGGTGAACTGTTCCATAACGGCTTTTGAAACCACATTATCAGCACCACGCGACACACTTCGATGCGAACTGACCTCCAAAGCCTCGCTGCCACCCTGAACAGGGCCATGTTCACGGTGGCGGGCAACCGGAGCCGTCCTTGCTGGAGAGCGAGACGGTGCCCGCGTTCCCGCATGCCTTGGGCCGGGAGCCACATGCAGACTACGTGTAGGATGCACACCATGATGTGGCAAAGTATTGGACGATGTTGCAGCACTGTTCGTTGCTGCCTGCACGCCGTCGGGAACAAACATGGCGGGCACTGTCAAAGCTGAAAATGACAATACACAGCGAAGAGGCAGTTTGCGGCACGCAGCGGCCAAGTCTGCGGGTTTTGTTATTCTGCTCACTTATGTTTCTTCCACTTTTGAAAGCCTGGCGGCAGGGTTGAGACGTTATCGCATGTACTAAAGGGTGACGTTATGAAAGAAGGGTGCGGATCAATCAGGTAGGTAGTAGAGGTGGTCCCCATTTTTCGGACAGGGCGATAAGCTATCATCTGGCCTGAACGAGGA